>CAIGRB010116300.1:18046-29925 GCA_903798255.1 Fraxinus quadrangulata
AATTTGTTAAAAGTAAACGCAATATGTTTGTGATAATCAAAATGAGACATCAACCATAGGTCAACAGCTTTACCATGAACCAATCCTATTTTCCTTTACCAAGAAAATCATTGTTATGCATATGAGACTCAAATTGATACATTGTTAATGATTGTGAGTCATGACTCCTTGCGGCGTTAATACTTACATCGGTAAATAAGAATTGTTGCCAACTGCACCAAGAGTACATCAAATGCAATGGGTAAGGGGGGCCATATATGAAAAACCATTGAATTACAGCATTAGGAATCCAATTAATCAAACTTGTTTGTGATTAATAATGTCATGTTTTGATTTATTAATTCTTACAGGTATAGAAAATAATTCCTGTTGAAGCTTAATTACATTTAATCGTATATGAAATGAAGAATGATTTATATTTACTCAAGTCTAATCAATAATTTCAAAAGAAATAGGCCGACAAAGATGAGTTTTTACAAGAATGTGCGAGTGTCTGGCATAGGTTTGGCGTTAGTACAGAAAACAGTGCAAACGAGCATAGAGGTACTGACAATTTCAGCAATTAGGCCATCGTCCTTGGAGTAATCGTGGGCTATTATATTAGTACCACCACCTTATGTTATGTACAGGGTTTTTCGTAATTTGTTAACCACACCAGCACTATATATGGCTTTCATAGAACTATAGAATTCATATCACTGCAATACCATTGCTTCTCCAAATATAAATGGAAGAAAAAGGATATTTTACAAATGAGAAGTCAACAAAGATGGTTATATATATTACTGTAGAAGAACCAGTTCCAAAAATTAGACAACATGTGAAATCTCATGTGACAAAAATAAATAGTGAATCACAATTCCCTCTTTTAAGAGATGAGGGATTATTTACCTTTTCGAGTTGGGATTCCCAAATTATATCCATGTAGTCAATCACCCGTACTATATGACTAAGCTAAAGTCCATTCTTATGAACAAAAGCTCTCAAAAACGGCTGCACAACATACATCGCTTCTGTAAGTAATATATCTATTTTCAATAATTGCATACATATCCCATTTCTCAACAACCATTACAAGCTTCATCTGCCCTCAACTTACTTCATTAGTTAAATTCCGAACAACCATTGAGCTCCTTCATCTTCCGTCACATTCATCACACATCTATATATATCCTAAACTACTGAGAGAAAGCAAACCTTTACAGAAACTGTGTGAAGCATTACCATACAGAAACTTAGAACCCATGAATTTCTCTACCAAACTGTAAAATAACTTTCCAGTCAAGTAAAATCACCAGATTACAAATTAATTAAAAAGAAAGCAAAAGGAAAAATAAACCAAATGCAAATGATTCCAATTCTAATATATGACAAATTACCAAAATCACAGTATATAATAATTACACAAGAAGCCAAAACAATTGAAATAATCAAAAAAAAAAAAAAATAACAAAAAAGAGTACCCCCCCAGTGCAGAAGTGGTAAAGCTACATTTACAGGCACTAGATCGCAAAGCTTCTTCGAACGGAGGGGCCTTCATTCACACCATTCTTTCTCAATTCCGAATTTCGACTATGATTTGATCAAACGGAATTTGCATTCAGATTATTCGATTTTGTTTTATCTCAGTGGCCTACGAAAGAAATCCAAATAAAATGAGAAGGAAAAGGTAAGAAAAAATGAAGTGTTTTAGAGAGCATCAAATTTTCAATATTTTGGGAAAACGAAATTTTAGCCTCTGTTCTTTCAATTTATTTAACCCCAAATCCTCAATAGTACCTCCAAAAGCATCTCGCAGTTCACAAAAAGCTTGCGGAAATATGTCTTTGATATCAAAAGCTTCGCACACCTTCGCTCAAATATTTGATGGTTCAAATCTGAAATTATTCAAACGGATCATGCAAACTCTCCACTGGCTTTGCTGCTTATGATGGCTTTAGCAATTTTGAAGCCCACCAATTGCATGTACTCCAGGTTCGACGAGAATCGGAAGAACCAAATCGGAGACAAAGGAAAGATTATAATAAATGCAGAAACATGTCAAAGTAGAAAAATTGTGATCATCCTGAAAATTACAAAGATAGGTCATCATCAATCAAACTATCCATCAGATTTGGAATTTGAAACACACATAGCCATATGTGGTTTCATGCTTAAGTAATATGAGATTAGAGGTTGATGGTCCCATCGAATACATAGTACAACGATCTATTTATTTAATTTGAGGTGATGGGATGGGATGGGATGGGATGGGATTTGGGAATAGAGGGAAAATTAGGAGGAAATGGAGGAGAACCAATATATTCATGAAGAAAGAAGTAGTTGTACAACTTGAACATCTTTTTCTTTAGGCATAGGTGTTAAGGGTAGAATTTTGTTCACATATTAGATCTAGAAATTTACTCATCTTAAAAGCAATTTTTGTTTTTCTTCTAAAAAAAATATTGAGATTTATGCCGGAACATGATTGGTTTCTAACATCACTTCTGGCTTCGGGCCTTTTATTTGTTAGTCCTAATAAAGTCCTCGAACGACATATTTTTGTGAAACAAAGGTTGCCCTAAATCCACACACACTCTCCCATATAACCAATCATAAAGTTGAAAATTCTCCATTCCCTTCTAGTCTATTTTTCCTCTACTACTCTGAAATTGCACAGAACCTAAGAGAGTTCAGTTGTTAATTATATAATCCATGGGCACATGAAAACATACAAAAAAAATCATTTTTATTTTTTATATTTTAAAAGTGTACAATACATTTAAAAATAACATTAACCAAATTTACAAATACTTATTTTTAACGTGCGAAGTAAATACTCCACAAGGCACCTGGTGTCCGCACACCAGGCCAGGTTTCCGTACACGAAGATAGTCAATATCTAACGAATTAATTCCATATACATGAATCAAATTATGAAGTTTGAAACTATAAGCTGAAGAACAAAAGCAACCAGAAATGTGATGATTTTGATCATATAGTGTAGATGAAATATCTAATATATCATTTTAACCATCTTAGATGCATATAATTTCTCAACCATTAATCAGAGCGTAGCCATACGTTATACTTTTACAACATTTAACATAACCAAGAATTTCACTTCCTCTTCTTTATAACACACTCTCAATTGAAAGCTAAAAAATCTCCAAATTTCTCTGTTTAAATCCTAAAACTACCCAAATCGTTGCCATTTCTATCAATCACCTCCGGTGGAGTTTTAGGTGGACTGCAAAGCACCAAAACAAATTCATCCTTCCTCAATTATAATATAATATATATTTTTTACTTTTGAGTTCATGGCATTAAGCCTTTTGTGTTGAATTTACTTCTAAAATGATATATTTACTCTACAAATTGGACTTTCTTTTCTTGCAATCTAGAAGAACCATGGGTTCTTGACATATGCATTCATGTCCAGTGGTCTAATTGTGAGNTTGTACAACTTGAACATCTTTTCCTTAGGCATAGGTGTTAAGGGTAGAATTTTGTTCACACATTAGATCTAGAAATTTACTCATCTTAAAAGCAATTTTTGTTTTTCTTCTAAAAAAAATATTGAGATTTATGCCGGAACATTATTGGTGTGCATAATAGGCTCTATTCTCAGTTCTCAATCAATGTTTTCATGTGCTTCTTGTCGATTTTAGTTTCGACTTGGGTTACGTTTATATATAAGAAGAGGCATCCCATGGAAGCAATCTGCACAATTTTTTGTCTAGGAAGCAAATGATTACTCTGTTTTCTGGATTCCCATAGCCTGATGCGGCGAAAAAGATTGACAAATTTCCATTAATTATTTATTTACCCTGCGCTAAACTTATATTCTTATAAAGGCAATCATGTCAAATATAGTTTATATATATATTACAAGGAGAAAAGTTTTGGTAGTTCATTAACTCCTTCATACTTGGCCAAAATTTCCTGTTCATTACTTATCAGAGTCAAATATAGTTTATTATTAGGGAAAAAAGTTTTGGTAGTTCATTAACTCCTTCATACTTGACCAAAATTTCCTATTCATTATTTATCAGAATTCAGAAGCTAACTAAACGTCAATTCTTATCAAGGCAATCATGTCAAATATCGTTTATTATTAGGGAAAAAAGTTTTGGTAGTTCATTAACTCCTTCATACTTGACCAAAATTTCCTATTCATTATTTATCAGAATTCAGAAGCTAAATGATCATGTGGATTAGTTTGTCTAATTCCTTCTTTCTTAAACTACAGGTTGGTGCATTGTGGAACCTTCGATTTTGTTTCTGAAAATCAATCAAGATAAACTCACAAAGGAAAAACATTAATACACCATAGTTCTAAATCTAGCATACATCCATTCCTCAGATTCCCAGTAAACTTTTTCATATATAACGGAAGAGAAATATTTTTCCTTCCCTAACGAAATAAAAATAATAGAACATATCACAACAAAATTCAAGACTCGCTTACTCTAATCTAAATGCAGGGGGTGCTTAATTCTCGGTGAAGGGATAAAATAAGGAAAAAATAGATGAATATATACGAAGATACGTACAAGAAAATCGATAGAGAGAGAGAAAGAAAGCAGAATTCCAGCCGGAGACGAGAACAAATGACGGTAGAAAAGAGTAGATATTTTGTATTGTAGATATAAGAAACCAGTTAATCAACAGTGCACTAGGAGAATCGATGAGAGAGAGGGAGCAGAATTCTAGCAGAGAGGAAGATATGAGATACCGGTAGAAGAGATATGTTTTGTATTGTAGATATTTTGTGAAGAGAAGAGGTCAGTTACTATAGCGAAATCAGGTAAGTTGAATTCTCAGTGTGAAAAGCCATGTGACAAGAATGAATAGTGAACTTGTGATTCTCTCTTTTATAGTAGAGGGGATATAATAACCAGGGAATGGAAATTCAGGACCGTAGACCAACCTAAGACCCAAGGTTGGCTTTGACCTATATTGTCAACGGTGTTAGCTTTCTACAAATAGTATCGCCTTTATTTGAGTGTGAACAGACACCTTTATTTGAGTGTGAACAGACTTCTTAGCAAAACTCGAACGAAACTCTTCCAAGATAGTGGGATTTTATCTGAATCCATCGTTTAGGTGGTCAAACGAGCACTTTCTCGGAAGTTGTGCTTATTTTCCTTTATTTTTTGGGGTTTCCTTTTTAAAATTTAGCATCTAGTTTGTTAATAGGAGGTCAAATTGAGTAAAGATATTTTGAGAGCTTTCTGGGTTAATACCCTAGATAGTCACTAAACTTGTTTCGATCGTCGAGTGTTAATGAACGGATCATGCAAACTCTCCACTGGCTGCTTATGATGGCTTTAGCAATTTTGAAGCCCACCAATTGCTTGTACTCCAGGTTCGACGAGAATTAGAAGAACCAAATCGGAGACAAAGGAAAGATTATAATAAATGCAAAAACATGTCAAAGTAGAAAAATTGTGATCATCCTGAAAATTACAAAGATGGGGTCATCATCAATCAAGCTATCCATCAGATTTGGAATTTGAAACACACATAGCCATATGTGGTTTCATGCTTAAGTAATATGAGATTAGAGCTTGATGGTCCCATCGAATACATAGTACATCGATCTATTTATTTAATTTGAGGGGATGGGATGGGATGGGATTTGGGAATAGAGGGAAAATTAGGAGGAAATGGAGGAGAACCAATATATTCATGAAGAAAGAATGTGTTGTACAACTTGAACATCTTTTCCCTTAGGCAAAGGTGTTAAGGGTAGAATTTTGTTCACATATTAGATCTAGGAATTTACTCATCTTAAAAGCAATTTTTGTTTTTCTTCTAAAAAAAAAATTGAGATTTATGCCGGAACATGATTGGTTTCTAACATCACTTCTGGCTTCGAGCCTTTTATTTGTTAGTCCTAATAAAGTCCTCAAACGGCGTATTTTTGTGAAACAAAGGTTGCCCTAAATCCACACACACTCTCCCATATAACCAATCATAAAGTTGAAAATTCTCCATTCCCTTCTAGTCTATTTTCCCTCTACTACTCTGAAATTGCACAGAACCTAAGAGAGTTCAGTTGTTAATCATATAATCCATGGGCACATGTAAACATACAAAAAAAAATCATTTTTATTTTGTATATTTTAAAAGTGTACAATACATTTAAAAATAGCATTAACCAAATTTACAAATACTTATTTTTAACGTGCAAAATAAATATTCCACAAGGCACCTGGTGTCCGCACACCAGGCCAGGTTTCTGTACACAAAGATAGTCAATATCTAACGAATTAATTCCATATACATGAATCAAATTAGGAAGTTTGAAACTATAAGCTGAAGAACAAAAGCAACCAGAAATGTGATGATTTTGATCATATAGTGTAGATGAAATATCTAATATATCATTTTAACCATCTTAGATGCATATAATTTCTCAACCATTAATCAGAGCGTAGCCATACGTTATACTTTTACAACATTTAACATAACCAAGAATTTCACTTCCTCTTCTTTATAACACACTCTCAATTGAAAGCTAAAAAATCTCCAAATTTCTCTGTTTAAATCCTAAAACTACCCAAATCGTTGCCATTTCTATCAATCACCTCCGGTGGAGTTTTATTTATCAGAATTTAGAATTTCCTGTTCATTATTTATCAGAATTCAGAAGCTAACTAAACATCAATTCTTATCAAGGATCAAAATTTCATGTTCATTATTTATCAGAATTCAGAAGGTAAATGATCATGTGGATTAGTTTGTCTAATTTCCTCTTTCTTAAACTACATGTTGGTGCATTGTGGAACCTGCGATTTTGTTTCTGAAAATCAATCAAGATAAACTCACAAAGGAAAAACATTAATACACCATAGTTCTAAATCTAGCATACCTCCATTCCTCAGATTCCCAGTAAACCAATTTTTCATATATAACGGAAGAGAAATATTTTTCCTTCCCTAACGGAAGAAAAATAATAGAACATATCACAACAAAAGTCAAGACTCACTTACTCTAATCTAAATGCAGGGAGTGCTTAATTCTCGATGAAGGGATAAAATAAGGAAAAACATATAAATATATACGAAGATACGTACAGGAAAATCGATAGAGAGAGAGAGAGAGCAGAATTCCAGCCGGAGACGAGAGCAAATGACGGTAGAAAAGAGTAGATGTTTTGTATTGTAGATATAAGAAACCAGTTAATCAACAGTGCATGAGGAAAATCGATAAGAGAGAGGGAGTAGAATTCCAGCAAAGAGGAAGATATAAGATACCGATAGAAGAGATATATTTTGTATTGTAGATATTTTGTGAAGAGAAGAGGTCGGTTACTATAGCGAAACCGGGTAAGTTGAACTCTTAGTGTGAAAAGCCACGTGACAAGAATGAATAGTGAACTTGTTATTCTCTCTTTTATAGTAGAGGGGATACAATAACTAGGGAGTGGAAATTCATGGCCGTAGACCAACCTAAGACCCAATGTTGGCTTTGACCTATATTGTCAACGATGTTAGCTTTCTACAAATAGTACCGCCTTTATTTGAGTGTGAACAAACTTTTTAGTAAAACTCGAACAGAACTCTTCCAAGACAGTGGGATTTTATCTGAATCCATCGTTTAGGTGGTCAAACGAGCATTTTCTTGGAAGTTGTGCTTATTTTCCTTTATTTTTTGGGGTTTCCTTTTTAAAATTTAGCATCTAGTTTGTTAATAGGAGGTCAAATTGAGTATAGATGTTTTGAGAGCTTTCTCAACATTTGTTCAAATTCTTGGTATTCATGTAAACTAACGTACGTTTGATCTATTTGATTTAAGTATTCATATCCTTGTTGCATCATATGTTTATGACACGTTTTACATCGTATTAATCAAGACAATGACCAAAATTAGGTGCATTTTTTATTGCCATGGTTCTCGATATAGCTTATCCTTTAGTTCAAAAACACTACTTTTAGCAACTGGGCTCTGGTGAGAGTTATAAAAATAGATCAGCTCTATAAATTTGGAGAGCATCTATGTCCACGCAGATATTAATATGTACACATATCATTATCCAAAGTTTAATAGATGCAGCTAAATATCAAGAAAAAATAATTTGTCTACGCATGCATGCTTGTTGAGTCGAGTCATGCTAGGCCCAACTCTAGGGGCCAAAGACCATCCCAGATGGATCAAGCAGCTCAATTAGGGTGTGTTTGTGCCACATTATTTTGAAAGAATGTATTTTGGAATAGTGGATTGATGAAGAATGTGTTGTTGAAAAAAAGGAAAAGTTATTGATGTGATAGAAAATATTATTTTATTAAAGAATGTGTGGTTGAAAATAAGTAGAAGAATGAAAAAAAAAATAATGTGTACCAAATAGAGGCTTAATATTTTTTTTAAAAAGGGTAATGCATACCACGCACTTTTTTGGATGTGTTGTACGCTGTAATACTGCTTATTTTAAAAGTACAACAGAAGAACTAAAGCACCAACATCGTTAAAATCAACATCATACACAAAGCTGTAACGATATGATTTTCCTAAGTTGCTTCATATATATTTGAAAATGATTTGACAAGTTTGATCAAAGCAACTAAAAACTTTCAATTTTTTATCTAAACAGTCTCCAATTAGTGTCTTAGTGTTAGTTGTGCAAGGAGAAACCTCTTAGGCTCAATAAGTGCATGGGTGCATAAGTTCCAAAACGGAAGGGGGAGGAGCAAGTGGAGTGAGCCAATATCAACCGAAAATTACGTAATCAGTTGAACTCGGGTGATTGGGAGGGAATGCCAACAAATATATATAATGGAAGGTATGTGTGGTTAACAGGAAAGTCTTAATGACTTTGAGTCCACCGCACCATAGATAGAGGTGGACTAACTCGGGGAGCCAACTATGTATCAAAATTCAAGTGTCAGAACTCCAATACTTTAAAAGGTGTAAAAGACGAAAAAAGAGCAACGAGAATTCTTGCTTGGAAAAGGAGATGATCTTGTCTTATAAATTGTCCGTATAAACACTTGTAAAGCTTAATTGTTGATTAGTGATCCCCAAAGACATAGGCTGATTGAGTTGAAATATTTAAATTTGTGTTGCCCTTATTTTTTATTGAATTTTATTTTGTGTTCTCGAATTGCCATTACTTGTCTATGAGTTTGTGATGGTCATTCTTCAATCAAATAGTGTGGAAGAAGTTTTTTTACGCAACAAATTAGTATTAGAGCTTTATGATCATGTTCAGAAAATCAAATTAGTATTAGAGCTTTATGGTCGTGTTAAGAAAATATTGAAAATTTCAACAAGAAACATGACTTTGGCCTATCACACACGACGATGAGAGTGTTGTTGGTTCAACGAAAGTTATATGAAGCCTATAAAGCCCATGTCGCAATGAGTCATGTATATCTAGTCTTAGTCGAGGTTTCGAGAGAAAAATATGCAGCATTAAATTGTCTCAATTTAGGAAACGTATACATAAAAGAGTAATTGGAAATTTGTTGAAGACGCTATTTAAATGAATACAAGTGATCCTTTTTGATATCTTAAGCAAATAATTTTTTGATCTGATGTTTGAACGTCCACGATAAAGTAAATGGGTGAGAGGTGAACCAAAGTCATTTGCCTAATGTTATTACCATAGCAACCACTTCATTTACAAACTTGAGCTCTTAAAAAATCGTATTTATTTATTTAAATTTTGTCTTGAGCAGAACAAACTATCATTAAAATTAATTTTTAATTTTAATTTTAATTAAAATCTGAATTTTAATCGATGCAAAACATGGGTTATATTTTTCGTCCCTTCAGTAGATCTGGTCTTAGATAGGAATAATTATGATTCGGTCACACTGAATTTGGGCACAAGTCGTCAAGGTCCATGTCCATATTCATGTCATCTTTAAACTGTCTACATCACTAATTTATGGTTTGTGAATCAATTTGATCATATTTTAATGATAATTTATCATAACAAATTCTAATTCAAATACTATATTTTATGTATAATTAATCTATAATAGGTAAATTTTGCAAAATGTCTACCTTTGTTTCGTGTTAATCATTCAACTTTTATTATTTTAAATTTGATTACTCCACTTATATTTTTGTTTCAATTGAGCTATTTCATATATACCGTTGTCAAAACTAATGAAATTCATTAACTGACCGACAAAATTTGTGATTCTGGCTATCAGAATAATTCGATTTACATATCATTTGTGAACATGCAAGATTCATCATTTAAAAAAACGTTGCTTTTGGCAACAAGAATTTTAGCACTCACAAAAAAAATTGTATTTTCAAGAATAGTCATTAAAAAATTATATTTGGCAACACAATATACATGTTATTTTGAATAGTTCTATTAGCCATGTTACAAATTAAAAGATAGAATGATCAAATTGAAAATAAAAATATAAGTTATAAAATCAAATAAAAATAAATTGAGGTTAAATAACCGAAATGAAACAATCTATAAGTCGAGTGACTTCTAGTGAAACTCCCCCAAATCTAACAGGTATAATATAGGATACATGTTTGGTCTTTGTAACTGGCATACCTTTCATCTCCTTAGCATTTTTCAAGGGTAATATATATATAGCATAATAGAATCGAAGAATGTACAGGAAGACCATATTAAACGACGAGTTCTAACGAATCAACGTCTAAATGTGTAAAAGAAATATCTTAAATCAAAGTTGTTTTACCTCAATACAACGAAGACCTATGAAACAAGTTTTAAACTGTATAGAATGTCACAACATACAAGTTACTTTCAATACATAATTGGGCGCAATATTATATGGAAAGTTGTCACAAGAGGGGAGTTTTCCATATCAAACTCATTGATTACCATAATTCACCCACCATCTAATGTTGGATAATAAATATTGGTGGAACTTTCTTACCCTTCTTTGGTATAGATTAAAATTCAATTAAAATCTAAAAGAATTTAATCATATATTTTATAAAATCCACAATTTTATAATCACATATTTTATCAATTTTTATCAAAATTTACTTAAAAATCTAATTTTAATCTACACAAACAAGGTCTTAATAAAGAATTTTAATACTTGTACATAAAAAATATACATAATAGATTACATAATATGATCTGCAGAGAAAATATTTGATGAAAAAAGTTGATTTTGTTTTAAATTGACAAATGATAAAGGTGTGGCATTATCAAATTCATTGTGTAAATTTTGAAATACACATAGCAAGATCCCTTAATAAAATTAATAATGATATCTAACACTATTGGTGTTAAAATGTCAATTTAGGTGTTCACACTTGATAGATGCAATTAAACGAATGTTTTGATTTTTCATTTAAATGAACTTATCAGTTAATGACATTTAATTGTCATCTAAACGATGATAAGTATTAGTTGTGCTAAATGACGCTACTCTAATAAAATAGATGCAAAAATTTTATCCCCATCATTTCAAATTAAGGATTCCTCATCCCCTTAAAATTGGAGCTCGAGAGGAGCGATCCTTTGTCCAACTCTTTGGATCGACTCACCATCTCCCAACTAACAAACTTCTAACTCGACAAGAGAAGGATTTAAAAAAAGAAAGAAAGAAAGAAAGAGATAAGAAGAAAAATCTTTAAAAAAAAAAAAAAAAACCTGAAAAATCTCACCAAGATTGACTGTCGTCCAACATGCCAAACTACCCATACCGTGGTTACGCCGACACAATGGTCCTTTCTCTTACAACGTGGTACAAAAATCTTTAGTCATACTTCTAAGAACTCACCCTTTTTTCCTCAAAACGTTTGCGTTTCTCTCACTCCATTCTCCGCTCAACTACACAATGAACTAATCAAAAAGTAGTAAACAAATCCATCAAATTACAGCTAAGTCTCAGCTGTTGCACAGTCTGCTATCAGTAAAATGCCAGTTCATAGCCCACCAA
>CAIGRB010116300.1:30751-42238 GCA_903798255.1 Fraxinus quadrangulata
AAAAAAAAAAAAAAACCTGAAAAATCTCACCAAGATTGACTGTCGTCCAACATGCCAAACTACCCATACCGTGGTTACGCCGACACAATGGTCCTTTCTCTTACAACGTGGTACAAAAATCTTTAGTCATACTTCTAAGAACTCACCCTTTTTTCCTCAAAACGTTTGCGTTTCTCTCACTCCATTCTCCGCTCAACTACACAATGAACTAATCAAAAAGTAGTAAACAAATCCATCAAATTACAGCTAAGTCTCAGCTGTTGCACAGTCTGCTATCAGTAAAATGCCAGTTCATAGCCCACCAAACATACACACGACACAACACCCACATAACACTCGATCCCTCATCGAAATCCCAACGCAAAACTCTATAGTATAATCACCTTTTTCATCAATTTTTTAACTTATTTTTCATTTTTTAAGTTTCAGATACTTTTCTTTCATTTTGCCTCGTAATTCCCGCAGTTTAACTGTCGAAGTTCCATAACATTTGCAAGAACCTTCCAATTATTGGGCACATCATTTTTGTTTTTCTTGGTGTTTACAAGAAAAGGGACAATTTTTGAATTCTTGATCCGAAAAATAATGGAGGGTGGTGAAGAAAAAACTGTGAAAATGGAGGCTCCGAAAATGAAGTTGCAGGCCGATCGGACGTTCAATTTGGAGCCTGACGTGGCGGTTTCTTCGCCGGTCACACGGCAGAAGGCCGCCGCCGCAAAACAGTTCATTGAGAATCACTACAAGAACTATCATCAAGGATTACAAGATCGCAAAGAAAGGTGAATTATCATTATGATTCTAAATTTATTGGAATAAGGGTTAATTCGTTTTGTAGGTACTTATGTGAGCAGTGAATATATCAATATGGTCGACCCCAAGGCTTAGTTTGTTCAATTGTATGTATAATGTATGTGTGTCTGTGTGTGCGCGCGCGCGCTATTGTCGGTGAGTTTTGTTGATTCTTTTTAACTGAGGCATGGCCGGTTCAGGCGGTGGGCGTTGCAGAGGAGGGCGAAAGAGGCGCAAGTATCTAATGAGGAGCAAGAGAGAATGCTGAGAAACTTGGAGAAAAGAGAGACGGAATATATGAGATTGCAGAGGCATAAAGTTGGGATTGATGATTTTGAGCAGTTGACTATCATTGGCAAAGGAGCTTTTGGTGAGGTATAGAATCTTCATTCATTGCAAATTTCTTTGTTCTGTTTTCGGTTAGTTGTGATCAGAATGAGTCGAGAATTGCGATCATTGATTTGTTACTGTTCTGTTGGTTAGATCATAAAGAGGGAATTATTGGTTCTGTTATGATAATTATTTTGAAGATTTACTTGTTTAAATCAATAGTAAATGGAAGCGAGGTACTTTAGGTGATGTATGTGACTCGATTAAGTGATGCAGGTTAGGTTATGTCGTGCTAAAAGTACAGGAGAAATATTTGCCATGAAGAAATTGAAGAAATCAGAGATGCTTAGCCGTGGACAGGTGAAGATTTGAACTCCACACAAATTTTTGTATACTTCGATGCTTCTACACTATATTTACCTATTGAATCACTTCATTATTATAGGTTGAGCATGTCCGATCTGAGAGGAATTTGCTTGTGGAGGTGGACAGTCGGTGCATAGTGAAGCTTTTTTATTCATTCCAAGATTCTGATTTTTTATACCTTATTATGGAATATTTGCCTGGCGGTGATATTATGACTTTACTTATGAGAGAGGATATCCTTTCCGAAGATGTTGCACGGTTCTACATTGCAGAAAGCATTCTAGCAATCCATTCTATTCACCAGCACAGTTATGTCCATAGGTATCGATGTAGTTCGTCATTTTATCCCAAGTATTTGTATGATTTGCTCATTCCCATTTTCTTCAGTTCTTTTCACTTCAGTTAGTCCCTGCAGAGGCTCATTTTGCCTTTTCTTTCCCTGTTTGTTAGCAGAGTCAAAAGTCAATAAAATGGGCCTAGATAGTTAGGTCTCTTCGTACCGAAATGCTGTCGTCGAACATGTTATTTCAAGCATTAGCCATACTTTTGATGCAGCAACTTTTGCCTATTTCTATGTGTGTTGTTCTTATATATATTTCTATAACCTTAGTGCTATTCAAATTGGTGCTGCTTGTAGGGACATCAAACCAGACAACCTAATATTGGACAAAAATGGCCATTTAAAGCTTTCTGACTTTGGCTTGTGTAAGCCCCTGGATAATAAATATTCATCGTTGTTGGAAGACGACGATTTTACTACTCAGGAGTCTAGAACTGATAGCGAAGGGCACGATGGCAGTGATAGTGCTCCTTGGTTAATGGCGAAGGACAAGTTACAGCAGTGGAAACGTAACCGTCGTGCCTTGGTATTCTTTTATACTCATTTTGTTGCTTAGTTGGAACAGTATGTTGGTTCGACAATTTTCACTTTCACTATAGTTAGCGGGTTAAAAATGAAGGACTCTGAACTTTTTCATGAAATTTCACGTTGGTCACTATATTTTGTTTCAAATTGGTAATTGAAGTTTCAAGTTAACTTCAACTCTTTTTACATTGATGTCATTACATCCATGTCATTTGGTTTGACAAATAGAAAATCCAACATGACAATCTAGTTGGCAGCTACTTGGTAAAAACTAGAGTGTCGCGTCACTTTTTCTGTTGGACTATTAGACGCGGAAGAAGTGCACAACTTGAAACATAGTTTAAGTTTACTGCCAGCTTGAAATTAGCATGAAATTTTGGTACAAATTTAGTGACCACAAATGTAATTTACCCATTCATTTTATACTGATATATTTAAAGTAGATTGGGGAAAAAAGCATAAGCTGTATGGTATCTTTTGCAGGCATATTCTACAGTTGGAACGCTTGATTATATGGCACCTGAAGTTTTGTTGAAGAAAGGATATGGAATGGAGTGTGACTGGTGGTCATTGGGGGCAATCATGTATGAAATGCTCGTAGGCTATCCTCCCTTTTGCTCTGACGATCCTAGAATGACATGCCGCAAGGTATTTTAATATTTGTCAGTTTGTGATTGTTCAAACTTCTTGAAGATGCAAGAACTTGCAAAGTACGTAAAGCTCTGTAGAATGAAATTTTTTTGCTGATTCTTCTCAAATGAGATCTCTGTAGGGATCGTCAATTTTTCCAGTATTTTTAATCATAATTCGTACTCATTTACACATAGTTGGTGTAAAAATGTTAAATATGGTCTTTTCACACTTGAGCTAATTATTATTTTTACTATTTCAAAAATATCCCTCATTTTTGCATGATATATCATGCTTCTTTCTTGTATCAGATTATCAATTGGAAAACATGCTTGAAATTCCCTGAAGAACCAAAAATCTCAATTGAGGCCAAGGATCTGATCTGTCATTTGTTATGTGATGTTGAAAGAAGGTTGGGGACGAGAGGAGTGGACGAAATAAAGGTAAAATGGATGACATATATGCCCATACACAGAAAAAGGTTGAAAAAATATTATTTCAGGAACTTGGATAAACTTCTTCAGAAATTTATATTTTTAGTATTAGTGAGTGTACAAGTCGCAATTCTACAAAAAGTCTAGTTTACTTTATGATTAACATTACCTTTTTTTCAATTCCAGGCACATTCATGGCTGAGTTGCGTTAACTGGGATACCCTTTATGAAATGGAAGCTGCCTACAAACCTACAGTAACTGGAGAGTTAGACACGCAGAATTTTGAAAAGTTTGAGGAAGTATGTTAATATTATTAGCTTTTAGTACTTGAATTTCAAGGAATTGTTAAAGAAATCACTTAAAGATTTCTTGGAATTGTGAAAATCATTTAAATCTTGCTGCAACAGGGTCTGCAAGGATTTCTTATCACTTCAATATTTTTTTCCAATTATTATGTTGTGCTTACCTTTTGATATGTAATAGGGCAACAATCCACCATCTGCCGTATCCACAGTGGGACCTTGGCGGAAGGTAAATATCTTTACTTTACTAAGCCTCTGTTTGGTAGGAATTAAAATCAAATTTTTAGTAGATTTTGATAAAATTGATTGTTGAATTTGATTTAAATTAAAATCTAAATTTTAATCGGTACCAAATAAGGGCTAGAAAACCTGAAAAACCAAAAATGGAAATTATGAAGAATTGCATAAACTTAACTGTATATGTAGCATAACTATGTTCTTCCCAAGAAAGACACGGGTAAAAATAGATGAGCACGTTTCAGATGTTCTTATATGACAATGTTACTAAGCTTTTCTGCTGAAAAATGGGAAACTGTGGTTTTGCTTGGTCATAATTGATAAAAATTATTAACTATACGCCCAAATATTAGGGGTAGATATCCTATAAAATCAATTATCTTAGCCTTTTGACCAAAAAAAAATTGTGAAAGAAATATCAATCCGGTTCTGTCCTTTTATGTGATACTTACTGTACATACAAGACAGCAACTGTTTTATAAGTTAATATTCTGTTCTTTGTGCTTCTCCTTGATAAAATGGTGATAAGATTATGAATTTTTTTTCGTTGACTTCTATCTTACAGATGTTAACATCAAAGGATGCCAACTTTATTGGATATACTTTTAGAAAATCTGATATCCTGAAATCAATGGGAACTTCAGGTATGCTACTTCAGGTCAACTTCAGTAACAAATTATTTTACGTTTTAATTTTACATTTATCTCAAAAACGAAGAATCTAGCTTTTAATACCATAAAGCTCAACCAATTCACTTTGTACTGTTACATTAAGAGTAAAGATTATATGGATTCAACTGACCTCAATCAATCTTACTTGTGGTTAATTAGAAAAGGACAGATCGTGAAAGATAATGAACATCAAGTGGTTTCTTTCTGTAGCCATGTAAACAAGATTTATGGGAAAAATATTGCAAAACAGAAAACGGGATAGAACTCAGAACGTAGTAACAAGCCAGGAATCATTATGGCTATTGATGCTGAAGCTGTTCTTAGTTCCACTCACTATAAAAATGGAATAAATTGTGAATGAGGTACAATAAATGATGAATATAATCTTGGTAAATATGTTGAATATTGGGTAGCAAAAGTTATTTCTCTTGATTCATGCTTTTGTTGTATCTAACTATAGGTCTACTTTAAGAATTTACAAAAGGAAAGTCTTCTACCAGCAGATGGAAAGCTTTGGTAGAAGAACATCATCTATTCTGATAAACATATATAGGGGTTTCATAAATTACAGGCAGCAAAAATTGATTAAGGACCATATGGCCAGGATTTTATAGAAATCATTTCTTTTCATCTCGGAAAAACTCAAAATGTTATAATGTTGATACTCTTGAATTTCTCGTTTTCTTTTTGGACAATCATTGTTTTAAAAGAAACGCTTCAACCATTCTTAGACTTTGGAGCTCAAAAGACTTTTAAAACACTTCCATTTTCTTGTAAAATTGCATCATGTAACTTGTTCCTAAGTACAAAGCATCAATTTTGAAGTAGAATTACATGAGTTTACTTATTGATTCTATTGTGTGATGACAATGATGCTTGGATAAAACATTTTTCTATAATCCCTTTCTGGTTGATCTGCATCTGATTATTAACAGAAATGATCATCGTGCAGGTATAGACGGGGGTTCAAATGGATCTTCAAAGGCTCCATCTTTAGTGTCATTATTTGGTATGATTGTTTATCTCCTTTTTAACCTATGAAAACAAAAATATCAATGTCAAAATTTCCATGCTCCATAATACCATCTTCAATGACAAGTCTGTGATGGATAAAAAAGTATTAAACATTTCCTACGTGATAACTGATGGTGACAAAATTGCAGCAGTTAGTCAATTGCTATTCTTTTATTTGAGCAGTGAACCTTTTTGGTTCGTCTCTGTTTATTTTCATTAACACCGTCTGAAAGCTTCAATTCATTTTATAGCAATATCCTGCAACTTAGACTTATGCTAATGTTTGATATTTCACTACATTTTTCCAATTGCAGGACATATAGACCTGCAGGAAACTGTGATAACAGAGGATGATCCAAAGCAAACCAGTTGATTTTCATCCTCATTCGACTATTTATACAAGAACTGCATTCTTTTAAACAGTGTTATCTGGACAAAGCTCAACGACTGTATAATACGAGAATAAACTCAGTTTCTAGGCTGATACAATTTTGGCTAATTTTATTATTATTATCCTTTTTTTTTCCATCTCAATCATGTAAACATCTGTGCTAATGTTCAGCTATTTTTATTAAATGGAATTGGACTATTATGCAGTGTAATTTATTTTTACAAAAAGAAAGTTTCTTTATATATGTAATGCCATCGGGCATCGAGAACGTTTCATTTGCTCTGATTAACCTTGCACCTTAGATATGTTTTTTATGATTTTGTAAATTTGATTTTTCTTTTAAAAGTTTACTTGCACTATGTTTGGAAGCTTACAAATGGTCCTTTTATAAATTATTTTCCACATTTTCGATGCTCATTATTTGTTGAAACAATATGTTTGGTATGTCGGATTCAACAATCTTATATAGAACTAAAGAAGGAAAATTAAGCTAAAATTTATTTTTATACTATATGATTTTGTCTTGTGCTACGTACTTTCAAATGTAACGGATATTTTTCTTTCTTAATATAGTTGAGTACACCCTTGCTAACTATGCTAATATTAGAGATTTTATATGTAATTACTATAAATAGAATATGTTACAAGCTTTCTAGGTTTGCTCAAGGGAATTGTTCACAAGCACCTTACAAGTGTTGCGTTCACAATATCTGTATGGTGCTTTTTTTTTTCTGAGGACCAATGCAAAGTGGTCAAGTGGAATAGTGTAAAAAATCTGTCAAAGTTTACGAGTACATATAGCATCATTGAATTATATACCCTACAAATGATATACTCCATTTATCCAACCAAGGTGTGGATAACGAGGCCGCCGTCTCTCTTATGTCCCTATGTAAGGTAGGACGGTTCGCTTGAGTTGCTCAATTGCCCCTTNGCAGGGCATAGCTAGCGGCATTGGAGCCGACTCGGCATCAGCGGCTTCGTGCCGCACTGGAGTGATCCAATATGTGGTTCCGCTCGTTCCACCACTTCTCCGTTCATTTCCAATACTAATAGCGAAACATCATGAGCAAAAGGATGTTGAGGTCCGAAATTCAAAGTGATCTAGAGAGAGTGAGCATGATTTTCACACTAAATCATTCACTTTGAAAGGGGTTTAAGAGTTCCAACAATAGAAATAGCGAAAATAGAAGTCTTACGTTGTGGCATTGACACGGTGTTAAAAGGAAAGAATTGAGGTATCGAAATAAAGGACTAGAAGAAAGCATAATCCAATTCTCCAAAATATAGAAATATAGTCTTGGAGGAAATTCTTAGTTGCCTTGGTCTTCCCAAATTTGTTTTTCAAGAATGGTGACACTAAATAGTTTTTTAATTATCGAAGATAGTAACAAAAATCATGGGTTGAGAAATCTGTCCAGATTCAAAGACAAAACATGTAGTGTAGGCTGCACATGGACTTTCCACAATGAAAAGGACACGAGCACAAAAGTTTTAAACAAGTGTGCACGTTTGGCCGAGCTTCAAAAATTAAGCTATAAGTAATCCTATTTGATGGAGACTAAAATAAGATTTTTAAAAAATTTTGATAAAAATTAATAGAACTTGTGATTGAAAAGTTATCGAATCCATGAAACATGTGATTAAAATTAATTATTAGCTTTGATTTAGATTAAAACTTTAATTTTAATGGGTACCAAATAGGGGCTAAGTCTTGAACTATTTTACTACTCAAGTTGTGAATACGTCACTTAAAAAAAAAAATAATAATAATAATAATAGGACTCATCTCTGCACATTTTCAATATATAAGTTTCTAACGTCAATTCTTGACAAGAATCCATTCCTTCAACACGCTAAAAAGAGCTATGAAAACAATTTGTCGATCGGGTAAATTTTTTTATTTTTAATAGGAAACGAGTAATCTATTTGAAATATAAATAGGAAAATAACAATCATCGTATAAGGTAGTGTGAACTACTCTTATAAAATTAATATTTTAATGAGATATGTTCTCGAAAATATACTAAATTAGAGAAAGTTCAAATGAATAAGCTATCGAATTCTAAAATTGATATCCCAACCAAACGAATCAGTTACATTGTATTGGATGTTGATGTGCAAAGAACGGAGATATTTTATTATCCTCGGCTTTGATATTTTGGAACACACACTCAAAAAATATCTGATCGTCTTAGCTTGACGTGGCAATATGTTGGCTGTTCGACACGTGTAAAAGTAGACAACTAGGTCTCTCTCTTTTTGCTCTTTTTCAAGGATGAGATGAAATACAAAACTATAATCTTTCAAATTGCTATACTAGAATTTAAAATTTCCTATTTTTCAGTAAATAATTCAACAAGATTTGGCCATCAGAGTATGGAAAATTTTATGGGTTCATCTAGGATGGCTCCAAGGTTTTCTCCAGAGCTGGAAAATTATGAGGATTCAAGAAATTGTGTTGAGGAGCAAGAAGAGACCTCAACTCTGGTGATATATCATTTTCTTGTCTTTTCAACTAGTTCTGTATTTATGCATGGATGGATGAGCTCTTATTGTTCTTTTCAAGATTAATTGTTTTTATTTTTTTAATTATTTCATATGAATCCTGTCCCACCAACCAAACCCCAAAACAGAAGGGATAATTATATCAGTGGATCTAAGTGAAGGACTATATTCCATGAAAACCTGGGATTTGTTTAACCTTAATTTAAGTGAAAGTAGTTGGGAAAGTTTCTTAGAATACCCAGATTTCTAAATAGTTGTTTTTAGTTTCAATCTTATATTGACTTTACAACGGGGCTGTTCAAGCTTTTTTGGATTCTATTGGCAATTCGTGTTGATGATTGAAGGTTTATCTGATTCGAGTGGGCTTTCTGAGATTTTAGTTCTCTCATATGCTGGAAGAAAGATGAACTATCAAATAGAACTAAATTGTAATTTAGGTTTGGGACAATATATTTAGGGATCTTGAGTGCATGGGTTCGTAACCAACGAGGAAAATCTATTCTTTAGCTTTCTTTTCACAAGTCTTACATAGGATGAATACAGTTTGATAAGTCTTTTGTACAAAATACTAAGTGAAATGAAAATGTAGATCTCTTTAATGAAAAAAGGTACCTTAATTTTTTTTGTTTTAAGGTTTTTACGTCGGATGTCTAAGTAGTGGTATCGTTATAAATTGTGCTAAGTTTGTACTTTCCTCCTAGAAATTAGTGAGTTAATATGTGGCGCCTGACGATATAGGTAACAATTATCGAGCCTAATATATTTTTTTGTGTTCAGTGCATTCTACAACATATTCTAAATACTAAGAGCTTGTTTGGAAGAGATTTTTTAGAAATCATTTTTTTCCAAATCATTTTCAACCGCACATTCTCCAAACAAAGTCATTTTTCACTTGTAAAAATCTTTCGAACGCTAAGGATATTAGTTTAATTTTTGAGCGAGCTGATACCCTTGGTCATTGTATGGTTATATTGATTTTGATCATGCCAGTGATCTAGATAATAATTTTGTTCATTTAAAGTTAAGGAAGAAGTTTTGGCATCCAAGGACTTAGGCAACAGTTAGTGAACCCCATTATCTTGGCGTTCTCTTTCTTTCTTTTGTATTTGTTGCGTTACTCTGTTTGAACTATTATATTCAATAGCACTAATTGGAGCGAGTTTTCCGCATTTACTATTAGGAAATAGTGAACACAGGCTATTTGTTCATTCGAAATCAGCTGAAATAATTACATTGGAAGTTTGCCACCCGTGTTGTTGTGCATTGCCTTTCTGTGTTCCATGTGCTACTTTTATTTATTTATCCGAGCATTTTATGTTCTATTTTGTAAGATTTCACGGTTCTCATTTGGGCAATATAATCTCAGGAATCTCAGGCTACAGAATCAAGGCCCACAGAATGGACAAATGAGAAACATAGTTTGTATCTTAAATCTATGGAAACTTCATTCGTCAACCAATTATATAAATCATTGGATTTATCTGGTTCTTCTTGGGAAATCCGCCAATCAAAATCCAAATCATTCAAGCACAAGGAGAAGAGCTCCGATGCTTGTTCTGGCCAGGTTTGTCCTTTAAGTGCTAATGACCTTGGTTTCATTTTGTTTATATTGATTAAATCCAATTTAATCAATATGAGACTATTTTCTTCTCTCTTTTTATTCCAGTATAAGGTTTATCAAGATGGATGTTGGTCTAAAATAGATTTCACTAGAGATGAACCTCTAGTGAACAATGCAGAGGATTCTGGTGGTCTCCTGGGTAATCCGTGGATACGACATTACAGGTATGCTGACAGGCAAGCAGCCAGAAACTCTTCAGTGTCCCGTGTTAAAGCTGCTTCACCAAATGCTGTGAATCAATTTTCCGCATGCCACTTTCAATTCCAGCACCAAGATTCTATAGGCAGCAATACAGGTAGCTTCCATTTTCATTTTGGCGGCCTTTATGGAATAGTATGCGATTGCAGAATTTGTTAATGCATTAAAACATGTTATCATTGAGCAAGAAATGTATTTATTGTCCTCTTAGTAAAATTAATACTTTCCTCTTCACTATTCTTAATTCAGTAATTCTTGATGTAGAGAGATCAGTTCACATAATTCATAACATGAAAGGACCTTATTAGTAAAAGTACGGAACCTTGTTTTCAATGTCTGCCTTGGCTTAGAAGGTTATACAAGTTATGGATTAAACCTTAATCCCTTGCTCTCAACAAAACCAGGAACACTCAAAACAAATACATGGATTCATAAGTGAGATGCGCGTCCACTTGCAGCTATAGATTCTTCATTGTGATGAAGGAGATTACTAGGTTTTTCTTACCTCTTTGTCTTGAATACTAAATAACGTCCCTTTCCCCCTCCTAAAATCCTTTATATGGGATAGGGATATTAGGTTGACTTAATACACGTGTGGACTATCCAATATACCCCTGGAAAAAAATATGTTATGCTCTACGTAGTCCAACAGTACATTTAACCTGGTGGAGGAGAGTCAGCATGACAACTAGATCTTAGTTTGCCAGATCTTTTTAACTATTAATCTTGTTCATGTTCTCTACAGAGGTGATGGGTCAGAACTTCAACGATGAAGATCTTGAAGAAGAGAAATCAGACAGAATACATGACACAAAGAGAACCAAAACTTCAACAGATGATATTTCAAGCAACGATCAAGTAATTAATTGTTCTTTTAAGTAGTTGCATTGATTTTTAAGTCTTACTACATCGTCCAGCCACTGCGTGGCTGATCTTACAGTATTTTAAATTGATAATGCAGGTTGTTCCTTTTGGCATACCTCGAGTAGGATATGCTGCCGAAGATCATATATCCTCTAAAGACTAGGATTGCAAAGCAATGTTAGGGAATAAGATACAATGACGGCAGTTTTGTAAGTTGGCAAGATCATTCTAACCCGTGAAATAAGCTGGATGAGCTTGAGGCCTAT
>CAIGRB010116300.1:44624-66707 GCA_903798255.1 Fraxinus quadrangulata
TTACTCACATTGATTGTTGCGGGGGTCAAAGTGAGATAAAGTTGTTTCATTCCAAAAATTTTTATCTTATTTATCATCATGTAGTCTTTCCCCTCCTAACGTTGAGAAAGTCATTTCATCAAAATGACAATCTGCAAAATGTGCGTATAGTAAATAAATCACATGTTAAATATTCAAGATACCTAATAATAAATAGTCAATCAAAACCCACATAAATCTCAAGTTTTCGTTAGGGACCCATTTTAGTCCGTTGTGGGGGTGAAATAAGAACTTGAACAACACAACCAAAAATTCGTAGGTGAGAAATATTATATTCATGACCAAATGTTAGTTGCAAAGTGAATATTGATAATATGCAGTTGGTCTCATATGAATCAATGACGTAGCATATAATATGGCATGACCCCAAATAGAAGCTGAGTGTTTTATTTTCATAAGTAATGGTCTAGCAATAAGTTGTAGACATTTAATAAATGACACCGCTAAACCATTTTGTGTATAGACATGCACAACTGAATGTTCAACAACAGTCCTAATTAACAAGTAATAATCATCGAATGCTTGTAATTTAAATTCACCAGCATTGTCAGGACAAATAGTTTTGATTGAATAATCGGGGAATTGCGCTCATAATTTTATGGTTTGAGCAAGTAGTCTAGCAAAAGCTATATTTATAGTGGAAAGTAAGTGAACATATGACCATCTAGTGGAAGAATCAATTAATACCATAAAATAACGAAGTGATCCACATGGTGGATGTATTGACCCACATATATCTCCATGAATTCTTTTAAAAAAAGTTGGAGATTCAATATTGACTTTTGTAGCCGAATGTCTAATAACTAACTTATCTTGCGAACAAGTTACACATGAATAATCATTATGTAGAAAAATCTTCTGATTCTTTAAAGGGTCTCTATATGAGTTGTTTATTATTCGACGCATTATTATAACTCCTAGATGTCCAAGTCGATCATGTCAAAGTATAATTTTTTTTTTTTATCAACGAACTTCTAGTTCGTGGTAATATTTGATTCAACAATTTTTATAAATGTATAATACGTGCCGATGGGAGTGCATGAAGTTTTTCTTTTATCTGCTTCTAACTAGATACAAAAGAAATTATGCAAAGATATTCAACATTATTTTCTTATATCGTCTCAATGTGATATCCATTGCAGCGAATATATTTAAATCTAAGCAAATTTCTTCTGAATTTGCTTAAATAAAGTACATCGTTAATATATAATTCTGTATTATTTGGTAAAATAATACTAGCTCTTCCAGAACTTTCAACGATATTCGATGCACATGATATCGTATTAACATTATTTTCTACTAATGTTAAGTCCAAAATCTATTTTTTCTCTTGAAAAATAGTATGTATAATTACACTATCAATCAAGCAAGTATCTTAGCAATCCATCGTGAATTGGACCATCATAATGATTTTTGGTAGAGACCAGAAACATCCAAATGAGTCACATCAATTGAACCATCATAATCAGCAAAATTTGTCTCGACTTTTCCCTTTCCATTGATTGATTTTTGGTAGTGATCTACAAGGTGTTTTACCGTACAACAGGTACGTACCAAATGCTCTTTTATTTCACATCTAAAGCAACTTTCTTCATACTCCTTTTTGGATATGCTGCTTTCGTTTGCTTTGTGCCTTTTGAAATTATTGCATTCTTGCTAATAATTTTGTTGATTATTTCGTCCATGATTTATTCCACGTATATGTCAACGTCCACGTCTACGTCCTTATCTTGATATTGTATTTGCTTCAGGCAATGGTACGGAACCAGTTGGACGGAACCCATGATTTTTCATCAGCAGATCATTATTTTGTTCAGCCACAAGCATGCAAGATATAAGTTTTGAGTACCTTTTTGAAACCACCATCACGATATTGTTGCTGCAGGAGCACATTCGAGGCGTGAAATGTGGAAAAAGTTTTCTCTAACATATCTTCAGTTTTTTTTCTCCACAAAATGTTATTTTTGAATATATTCTGAATAGTTCAAAATTGTACTCAATAACAGTTTTGAAATTTTGCAAATGAAGATGCATCTACTCATAGCGGGTTTTGGGGAGGACTACAGTCTCTGATTATCGAATCTTTCAGTTAATTTCTCCAAAGAACCCGTGGATCTTTCTCAGTGAGATATTCAATTTTCAATCCATCAAGAAGATGATGACGAAGGAAGATGAGTGCTTTTCCACGATTTTACAGGGATTCTTTGTTTCCTTATTTTATTGTCTCTCACAAACTTTTTGAGACAAGATGAATATCAGTATCGAGTACCGATAACAAATAATTTTTGTCAAATATGTCAAGTGCGGCAGACTCAAATTTTGTGATATTTGTCATTTGATTAATTACACAATAGAGCCAAAAAATACAATTAGTTTCCAAAAATATGATTAAATATCAACTAGCCAATATCAATATGATATAAGCTACCTTCAGGGATAAACAAATAATGTGTTCTTCGAAACATGTGCTATTTCGAGAGTACGTTGTATTTTATTATTGATTTTTCAAGAGTAATATGTCAATATTCTTCTGGACTATTGAAAATTATAAGTTATACTTTTCAAGAGCAAGTAATATTCTTCAATAATATTAATTATAATATTGTGTTATTTCTGCGCAACAATATTTTGTAATAGGCAGATATAAGAGTACTAGATTTATAATGTTATGTATTAAAAAGAACAATAAGAAACAAAAAATTAAATACTGTTGTAGATATTTTTGTTTGGCCAATTGAGTTGCCATAGAATAATGTAGAATAAAATACATTCATGAGCATAAGTAGAATATTTATGTATAAAGACATTTATTAATGCAAAAATCATGATGACGGTTTATATAAACATGAATTAATTCAAAGACATGTGATTAAGCAAAAACAGGTGAATTCGGCTTCAAATGATTAATTCAAATATGTGATTTTATGTACAATCATGAATCATAAAGATTGTACAGACATGAATTGAAAGACAAATCATAGATCATGCATATGTGCATACAGGAATTGACTAAACGTGAATGGAATAAATTCTATATAGACATGCATACAGACGTGAATTGAAAAAAAAAAAAAAAATTAGAATCAGTCTTCCAAGCTGCATCGTTATGATGTATCTGTATATTAAAAAAAAATTCACATGTCATCAAATTAATTTTGATACATGTGGTAGATCATTATACTTAAAAAATAAATTACTACATTCACTAAATTTCAAAAATTAAGTTATCGTGCTGATAACGTATTATGAAAAGAGAGAAAAAGAGAAGTGAGAATAAAAGTTAATAGATTTGCATGTATTATAATGAGAACAAAGTCCTATATTTATAAGAAAGAATTATGGATACATATGCTAATAATTTTTAGAGCTGCAATCGTATAATTGTTATTCATCAATAAACTTATCATTTACAACAATAAGATAATTATTAATTATTTTTCTATCAGCCATTTATTTTTATTATTAAAAAAACTTTATGTCAAATATATTTTTCTAGTTTTAAATTTTGCCAAAATTTTCCGATGATACTCTGGATTTGGAGTCACATTTCTTTTTCATTGAACGGCCGATCTTCTACCTTCACAAATTCAAAATCCGTTAGAACAGTCAATTAGGGTTCCCAATTTCTTCCCCCTATATGCCTTCATTTAATTCCACATCAAAAGCGCTCTCGCGCTTGGTATCGCATCGGAATTTATCCCGAAGTCGGTTGTTAAAATGTTCGGATTATAATAAGATTCGGTGTTTTTATAGCGCTGCTGTCGCTGGTGCATCGTCTTGCTCCAATAAGAAACAGATGGCCTCTTATTTACCGGAATTTCGAATTTCGAATAATACTGTTATGATTCAGAAAAGAGGATTTTTGGGCTGTGGTGATGGCGAAGAGGGGAATATGTTATCCAAAGTATATGAGGAAAGACGTGTTTTGGGGTAAGATTCTTCAAGTTATTTCCCATTTTTATTTCGTTTCTAAATAAATAAATTGTTCTATGTGCAACTTTCCATCCCTTTTTGTTTATCCTCTTGAGAATTTAGTGTTAAGACTATTGTTTGTTTTCATGATGGCTGCATTTTGAATGACTATTGAAGGTTTACTCCTTTTCTATTGAATGAGTTAAATTACGCTATTTAATTTTATCTCATAACCATGGTTTAAAAAGGCGATAGTGAGGCGCATGTAGTAAACTTCAGAGGCGGTATTTTTGAGGCTAAAAATATGATGCTCACGCCTCTAAATCTGAGGTGCACGCATTTAAAATTTGATTTTTTAAGTGTGTGAAAAGAAATCAGAAAGGCCTACTTAAAAAAGAAAAGAGCCCATTTAAAAAGGCATTTTGGTCCCAAACAAAACAATAAAATACTTAGAAAACTAAACGGCAGCCAGAAATTAGAGGACCAAAATGGAACATATTCAACAGAAATTCAAAAGTTAGAATTCAAGAAGAGTATCGTCTTTTTCATCAGTTTATCAGGTATATTTTTCCTTTTCCTTTTTCTTCTTAGGGTTCAGTAAATCTTGCATGCAATTAGTTGCTTCATATACACATCTGGAAATTATAAATTTTATAAATGTTTTGATTTATATAATTAACACACACGATTTCATCCAATCACTTGTATAAACTCTAAAACTCATGTATCCATACTTCTTAATCTGCAACATCTCTTCAATATCCCCACATCATTGTCAAATTTTCATGCAACAATACGCTATACTTCTTAGATTTTTTTGTTTTTTGTGAGGCTTACGCCTCAATCCACCTCGAGGCTTACGCCTTGCCTCATAAAGAAAAACCGCCTCAATACTTAGTTTCGCCTTTTTAAACCTTGTTCATAACTGACATGAATTATGTCAAGGAAAGTGTGTTCTACATTTGTTTATGTGTAACGTTGGTCTCTTTTCTGTGCTTATAACTACTGGATTCAGAAAAATAAGTTGCGGTAGCTGGAGGTTGACATTTCACCTTTGTTTTGTTCTTTTCTCCATTTCTTATTTTCCTCTAAAATAATAAAACTTTCCTCCAAGTGCCTTAGGTATTTTTTTTTCCACCAGTTGAACGCGGACACACACAGAGACTTCATTAACCTTATTATATAAAATATTTACTTACAGTACATTTATGTTTTCTGATTTGCTAGATGAAAAATATTGTAAGCTTTCTGAAGATCTAACGAAATTGTTGATCTACCCCTGATGATTGTAAGAACTAAGTACTGGAGCAGTACATAGCTAGAAATGACGTGCATATGTACAAGATTGAGTAAATTGATTTACATGGTATACAGAAACCAATTTTCATGAGTGTCTTGTGTTGTTATCATCTTTCATTTGATCCATATAAGAAGTATTTTTTCCCCTAATGAACTATGAATTCCACTCATCCTTTTTTAAATCCTTGATATCAAAATGAAACTTTTGAGGATTTTATAATCATCCACTATATGATATGACTTGTTTTTAATTTGTCAGATACTCTCCTGAGCAATTATATGCTGTCGTTGCTGCTGTTGATTTATATGAAGATTTTCTTCCCTGGTGTCAGCGATCAGAGATCATTAGGCGCCATCCAGATGGATCTTTGGATGCTGAACTAGAAATTGGTTTCAAATTTCTCATTGAAAGTTATGTGTCCCATGTGGAGTTGGACAAATCAAAATCTGTAAAGGTGCAAAATCACTTTCAGTATGAGGGCTTTCTTTTCCTAGTTTTCACTTATAATACTTCTAGTCTTTATAATGTTCTTAGTACATGGATTTATTAAGCCCCTATTCGGTAGAGATTAAAATAAGCTTTTTAGTATATTTTGATAAAAATTGATGGAATGTGTGGTTGAAAAGTTGTGGGTCCTATGAATGTGTGATTAAAATTAATTGTTGATTTTGACTTAAATTTTTAGCGTTACCAAACAGGGGCTAAGTGTGAAAAAATTGTAGATCTTTTTCTCTTGGGGATCGGGCCTTGGGGCCAGGGGCATTGTGGCTTAATTGTAACCATTTTAACTTCAATCAGAATGGTATAATCTTAGTGTTGTATAAGTTCAAAATTATTTTCTGGAAATTTTGAAGTTTATCTATTTGATTCTGTAGTACTCAGAACTCAATAACTTCGAATGTAGTTGTTATGTGAAATGTTGAGTAGTGCTTAAGGAGGAAAATTCAATAGCAAGAATCCGAATATCAATGCCGCACTAGGTTACCAAGTTGTTTTTGTTCTGGGTTAGAAACAGAAACTGGAACAAAGTCTTCAGTTCTTTTGTGTTTTGTGAGTGAAGACATCCACCTGATCTACAACCTCGAAAACGACCATCTCACCATAAACCTCTCAAAACGCCAATCCTGTTATCGACTCAATGAACAAGACCAGTCTCGCTTGCAGTTTTTGGTATAAAAGAAGAGGAGATTTTTGACTTTTGCCAGTGACCAAGTCTACTGGTCAATTAATTTCTTAAAAACAATTCAATTACGCTGGACTGAAAATCTGAAAAAGATAGAGAGAGACACCAACTATAGATACCTAGACCGATTAGAGGAGGGAGAGATGAACTTGAGGTCGAGCAGCCATTTCTTCGTTGTGGAAACCGTGCCTGAAGGGTACGTTGGTTATTTTTAGATCTATTGATTAAGGTTTCAAATTAATTTGCGAGTGATGGAGTAATTGATATGGTGGAGAGATTTCAAATTTCAGTGGATATTTACAGGGATGGTTATGATAAAAATCATAATCCAGCACGATTTTGATGAAGAATATGGTTGATAACAGTGTTATATGGAGAGAGGGTAGTAGATCTAGTTAATAATTCATTGTAGCACAGATAGGTTTCCAAACAGCCCCTAATGGATGTGGTAGTAGCATGTTAAAAGTTAATGTAGGATTTCTATCTGTTCATGTGGTTATTATTAACATGGTAGGGTGACCTGCCTAGTAAGGCTTTTGTTTGACTTTGTACAATATATTATTACTAATGGGAATTAGACCTGTAGATGGCTTGGAGTGTACCATTGAATCACGTGTCTTATTTTCACGTAAATTAGAGATAGTCTTACTGGTTTGATCCTTTATCTTCTAATGGTTACTTGTGCAATTTGTTTCTTTGTGCCCATGTCACCTTGTGTATATAGTAAGCCTTTGCTTGAGGTTTTTCTGAGTACCTTCTGGAATACCAGACTTCTACAGACACCCGAGATTGTAGAAAACTTTGGATTGTTTTGGCAGTGGATAGCAATATGATGATATATATGTGAAAACTATAGTAATTTGGAATTTTCCTCCTTTTCATGTATTAGCCTAATTATGATGACACTGGTGATGTGAATGCTCTCATACATGATAAGAGTTATCACATATTCTGATGCACAGGGTTTTGTGTTATTTGTGATGGTGTCTGTTCATAGATTAAGAATCGGACCATTTATGAGAGTAGTTTCATTTTTTTTCATCTACCCAACAAATTTGATCTAGTATCCTATTCTCTTTCCCTCTTAATTGAGAAATATTTCATATTCTGAAGGTTGTTGAAAAGTTGATCAGTTGAGTAAGGAGGAGATTTTTATTTAATGAGGAAAATTTGCAGTCTGATCCTGTCTGGAAGTATTTAATGGCACATAAAACACTCCAGCAGGGTGAGAAGCTTGTTAGAGGACATGTTAATTTTCATATTTGTTGCACCAGACTTAGCTGCTTGGAGTATGATTGAAGTAACTATAATGAGGCACAAGGTCGTGTACATAATTCTCTATCAGTATATTTTATTAATTTGTATATCTGATCTTGCTGTCTTGGAAAAGGAAATAAAAAGTGCATGTCAAGCTCAAAATCAAGGATGACTTTCCTCAACCCAATGTTATGGTGTAGGAAATAGTTAGCAATCACAAGTTACTGTATATTGAAATATCTCTAGCTCGCTATAGAAATTTGACCAATTAGGTGCACCACTATCCTCATATTTTGTATATATTTTAGTTATGATGGATTGCTAAATAGATTACATAGATAGCTCAGTCCTATAATATTATTTTCTTGTTCATGTTTTCCTTGATGGGCACTAAATACAATGATGAATACAACTTCTAGCTTTTTAAGCTCTTTAAAAATACCTTTTGTTTGGATGGTTATCGCCATAGTTCCCCATTTACTGAAACCTGGGGTGTGACGTGATAAGAGTATGCAACATCCTCTCATTTTTGTGTCAGCGTGGATAAGATTTTTCTTTGAAAATTGGAATCAGGTCCTTGCAATTCGAATGCATGAAAGCTAACTCAAAACTGGACAGATTATTTCCACTTACAATACTGAGACGCCAACTCCATTATGCAAAACATAAAGCAAGTTTTTGGGAAAGACATTATATTATATTCTCTTTGACCTGATTATTGTGTGAGCTTGGGAAGGGAACTTGACATGCTAGGAAGGCATACTTAACTACGGCTTCATTTGCTTAGGATGGCTGTGCAGGGCAATCATATGGGTAAGTGAAGAGAAGAGCTAAAAGTTTTAGAGACAATACTCGCCCACTCGATTATTATGAACCCATAGATACGAAGGCCTTTCTTGTAGACTGTTCTTCCTTCGACATAGATGGCCTTTCTATACAACTCAGCCAATTTACTTACAAGATTCATCATTGTAGGGTATCTCTAACATACACGATTGATGCAGACATCATTGAGATTTAATTTTTTATTGTTATTGGGCTTTATTATTTATGTTTTTATTATTGAGTTTGTAGTAGTGGATTGGCCCAAGCTCATCACTTAGCTAGGTTTTTATTATTGAATGGTTATTTCGTTGTAGTTGGATCAATTAATGAATGAATAAAATTTCGATTGGCGACTACCAGCGTTTTCCCCTTTTCCCTTGACGGTTCTTTTTCTTCTTTGCCGGCTGTTCTTCCTTTCTTCTTCTTCTTCTGGTTTTCCTTCTACTGTTTACCAATTCTTGGCTTGAAGTTCAATTGATTCTACATCAACGATGCCTTGAAACTTAAGTTTGTTACTATTAATATTGTTTACTATGTTTTGGTTATGTGGTAAACTATTTTATAACTTGCTCGTCTTTGTTGATTTTTCTTATCTCCTGTTTTCTTGTAGACAACTTCATCCCAAAGTAGCCTTTTTGATCATTTGATCAATGTCTGGGAATTTAATCTGGGACCTGTTCCAGGAACCTGCAATCTTTATTTCTTGGTGGACTTTAAGTTCCAGTCACCATTATATCGACAGGTGAGCATCTACACTATATTAGTTTGTGCGACAACTTGTATAGGCGTATAGCAGTAATAATGTTTGTAATTATTTTAATTCATTTTGGTAGGGATATTGAATGGCATTATCTATTTTGTTTCTATTACTTCCATTCACCGGATTAAACTTGATATTGAAATTCTGGGATATGACGTCATAATTTCCCCGTCAATATAGAAGTTCTTAGTTGAAACATTATAGAAGTAATTAGAGTATTGCCCTTCAGGACAACACCAGAAATGATGGCAAAAATTAGAAGATTTCTTGTCAAAGGCCAGGCTTCTTTTAAGACTCCTTTTTCTAGTTATTAGAATAAATGCTCACCATCCATATAAAATTTAGTTGCCTGTACAGTTACTAGGAGGAATTATGAACACATCAAAAATATTCATGTTACTATGGTGACTCTTGCCACCCCCAACCAACGACATAGAGACGTGCATTTTGCTTCAAGATATGGACATACGTGCTGTTACTTTTAACAATCCTTGATCTGATCTGCAATTGGAGTCCTTTTTCCTGTCTCAATTCTGTGTTGCCATTGTGAATTCAATCCTCTGCCTCATTTTCATAATATATAAATTTACTCTTTTAAAGTTTTATACATTACAAATTGGTAAATAGATACACATTAGCAGATAAGAATATTTTATGGTTGAGATGTAAAAAAACTTGAATAAAAGTTTCATCCATTTGATGTAAACACACGAATCAGAACCGAAAAAATAGCATTCAGCAAATGGTGCTACATTGTGCAATTTACTTACATGGGTCCATGATGTTGCTTGAACCTCCGCTGATGTTGCAAATATAAATATTATGTTGTACTTTGATGGCCTAGTGGTTTTCAAGCCTATTAGATGGTTATATATAGGTTTTTTTCCTTCATGTTGTAGGCTAAAGTGGGTTCTATTACTTTAATTATATAGCATGTTGTTACGTCGTATTTTGTTCTTAGCTGATTGTTATCCTGGCATATGATATTTTTTCATTTATGGTTAGACCTTGTCATGTTTACTTTGTTTCTTTTATAGAGATTGTGGAATAATTGGACTTCTCATTTTATCTATGATTTGCTTCCAACCCCAAGCTTATTAGGAATCGGGCTTATCTTCCTGTATTTTCTTTGTGGTTTCTCTTGGCATATGCTATTATGCTTATTATTGCATTCTGTATTCTGAAGAACAAACAGAACTTAGGAATTTAAGGGCTCGTTTGGTTGGCATTTTAATTTTGAATTCATTTTCAGTTTTGAGGGCTTATTTAAGATTGTAGATAACACGTTTAGTTTGTCATTCTGAAAAAATGTTTCTCAAAACAAAAAACTAAAAAACATATCTGGTTTGAAATTTTTAAAAATTATTTTATGAATACTTATTCATTTAATTTGATTATTTAGTAACAAAAAAAAATTTTATTTTCCCTCCGTCCCAATTATATAGGCTGAGTTTCATTTTTCTCTTGTCCCAAATACATATGTTTATTTCCTAATGTAGAATATTTTATTGTGTTCTTTTACCAATATACCCTTATTAAATTTTTCACACTTAATATGCCAATTTCTTGAAATCATCCAAATACACACATTTCCCACTTCTTGGAAACATGAAACAACTCTCATTTCTTTTTCTTTTTCTTCTTCAAATTCTTTATTAATTCCAAAAATAATTTAGTTTTACATACTGAAAATTAAATAAGGGTAAACTAAGAAATATCTTGGCAAAAATTAAATTTCCAATGACATTAAAGAAATTTTCTTAATCCGTGTGAAAAACGAAACAAGCCTATATAATTGGGACGGAGGGAGTACTAATATATTATCAAGTATATACATTATAAAAAATAAAATAAAAATAATAATAAATTGACTTGACAAAAATAGAAATTTTTAGTATTAAAAAAGCTCATGCTGAAGCATTGCATCTAAGGATTGGTCCATCTCATATATTTGAACCTATGCAACCATTTGTAATTAGTTTATATTCATTGTAAAGAAAATAATTAAGCATCAACGTATCTTCAACAATCGCATTGAAACCATTCGTAAATAATAAATCATCGTCACTCAAATCATCTTCACTCACATACTGAACCAAACGTGATTTAGCAGACATCCTTGTGCACAAATATATTCATAATCATCATTGTCCATATCAATAATCATTTAATAATTACTCCAACAAATATAATCGTTATGCCCATGTTTGAGCCCTTTTTTAAAAAGATATTTTTTCCCAAATTCATTTGCAACCACACGTTCTTACAATAAAATAATTTGTACGTAAACCCAAAATTTTTTCATACTTTTTAACCACATTTTTCAAAAAATCACTATTACAAAACCTTCTTTTTTTTTTTAATACACAAAATGGGGCTCAAACATAGCCTATATTTAGAAATGTACAATCATTATGATTATTCAACACATTGATTAAAATTAAATAAGCAAGTCTTGAGAATTACAAAAGCTCTTAATCAACATATGAAAAGAATGCAATCCTACGGTAGAAGTTCAAAATATGCCACCTGATCAATCAATCAAGCAAATCAAAGAAGTTCCAAGATAGGTCCTCTACTAATTTCAAGCACAATCACAAATGTCATCCTCAAATTTAGATCCTTAAAAGCCTTACTTCTTTCATATAAACCTCATTAGACACTCCTTCCTTGTTGTTTAAGATGTTTTAGGGACACCATATTTGAATAAGGATCCAGTAATAGCTTCACTAACCCTCGCATGATTAGTTGACTTTTCTTGAATGCGTGCAAGATTTTCTTTAAGATATAACATCCTGAGTTCAACTTCCTATTTTTCATATTAACTATAGATGACCATTGCATCATGTGTTCCTCAAGTTTTTCACCTTTTGTGATATGGTGACGTATGGCGATGTTTGTTAGGTGTTGTATCATGGTGCCGACAATACTAGAAACTTCATCCTCATCATTTTCCACATGTACATGCTCCCCTGCTCAAAAAATCATTTTCTAGTTGTCTTTTTTCATCTGATGTTAGAGGTAGCTGAGTGGAAGCATTGCTTATACCTCCAGTAGTTGTAGTCCTGCTAAAAATCTCTCCAAGAAGTTCATAATGCTTACATCCTTCCTAAATGTTTTATACTCAGTTTTGTTCATCTACAATAGTGAAAATAAGGCATATATATTGGCCTGATTAATATATTGTATAAAGAAATGTAATAAAATGATAATATAATCAAATAATGGTGAAGATATTCTTTTACAATACATACCATTAAAAGTGTTGCCAAACTTCCTCTGTGTTATTAACTTGGTTGGTATTTGAATCCCATGTAACACTTGTATTTAAGGTCATAGAACAAGCGATGCACCTTACATAAACGGTTCCACATACCCTTCAATCTCTCCATCCCATAATCAGATTTTGTTAAAACAACCATCTCTTGATTGATCTTGCCACATTCGTTTTTCATGAATGTCAAAACTTCGCAACTTTCTTACTTTCACGTTGTAGTAAAGTACCCCAATAAAGGTGTGTTTGTTCTCATCGGACAACGGAATTGATTTCTTAGTCTTACATCTGTGACCACCCATGTTTTCTAATGAAGATAATTCCACACAAAAATAAAATTCTGAATAAATAAGCTATAATCCAAGGAGGTCGACAGAGTTCCACACTAGCTCACCCGATGTAATAATCCCTTGGCAGATAGACGTCCTTTATTGGACCAAATTGTTTAAATGGCCTCATTAAATCATCTTTCCTGCTTACAGCATATCAAACCATTAGACAGAAACTCAAGCAGGGGTACCTTGTTATAAACAAAAGTACGAACAGCAGTAAATACTCATATCACCAACACAGCCTTAAAATTGATACTAAATACTTAATCCTAGTCAATCAAGTAGTAAGCAGGGTATAACTTCAGACAATATAACTTTATAAAGAAAACAAACTACAAGCATATTATGATTCAAAATTTCACTACCCTTCCAATTATACAATTGACATTTCACTCTGTAAAGTTTTAATACTCTGATCATTAGAAAGAACTCATGTTTTACTTGCAAATAGGGCATCAAATTTTTGGATTGCTAAAATAAATCATACAACTTAAACATGGAAGCAAAAAAACTTCATTTCACCAGAAATGTTAACAGTAAATCAGACTCCTTAACCAGTTAGAGTTGTATACAGAACAACTGAGAGTCTAAATATAACCACACCATGTTAACCTTATCACCAATGTATACTAATCATTTTTTCATCAGTTTTGACCCAATCAAAGTTTTCCTGCTCTCACTAAATCAAAATCCTCACTCTTACAAGAAAGTTTTGGCCACCCAAAAATGAGCCAAAGTGCTTCAACAGAAATTTCAAACCGAGCCCAAACGTGGAAGACAGATTGGTTGGAATATGGTAAAAAATTAATAGAAATTGACTTCAATAGCACTGAAATAAGTCTTTAGGTGATCATCCGTTTCAAACGCTTCTTGTTTTTTTGACATTTTAGAACCTAATGAGGAAAGATATTTACCTGAAATTTACGATCAACTAGAGTAGAAAGAGAGAGATTCTTGCTCACAGAGAGAGAGAGAGAGAGAGAGAGAGAGAGAGCTGTTGCCGGAATCGATCTGAAGACAGCGACGGAGGAAGAAATGGATGATGAAGCACTAGGGTTAGAATGAGAAAAGGGAAAAACAATTGTAGTGTATTAATTTGGATTTATTTTAATTTTGTATTTTGAGCTTTTTGACTCAAAACGTTAAAAATGGCAGTTGAGTTTTATGTTATATATTTACCTTGTTTTCAAAAATGTATTTTTGAAAATGCATTTTTGAAAATACCATACCAAATATGTTTTGGGTGTTTTCCAAAATTGAAAACTGAAAACAGTTTAATAACAACAAACCAAGCACACCCTAATTGTTTATCATTTTAGCCTTTCTAGTGGCACTGCTAAGCTGTTTTAAGAATTCAATGGTTTTTGGCTGACAGATGGCGAATATGTTCTTCAAGGAAGTGGTGTCCCGTCTTGTTGGTTCTTTTAATGATCGATGTCGTTTGATATACGGACCCGGGATCCCAGTTCTTGAAAGTACCTATGAACAAAGAGCATGAAAGTTTTCATCTTTTAAATCATCATGAACTTCATTCCTATACTTCAGTGAAATATTAACAAGCTGAAACTAACTGAATCATATTTGAAGCCCTCGTGCTTTCTTCTGGGTAGTTTTGTGCCCTATAAACGTTTGGCATTGGCTTATCATATTTGAAGGTCGAAAGGCACTGACTTGGCAGACCCGAAAAGCGGGATTATCTCATATATCTTGGTGCAGATAAATACAGTATTTCCTCTGTCATGCCATTTCTCAAAGGCAAAACGAGGATTATGTTTATCTATACGGCTTGTAACTAATGGCTATATTTCAACTTAGATGGTGTACTTTGTGTTTTGGGAAAAATCAAGGTGCACGATGGTATAATCCTAACTAGGATAATTACGGGTTATTAGATGAAATTTGAATTCCTTGTGAGCATTTTTCCTTTTTGTTTTTTTTTGTTTTTTTTTTTTTCACGTCGTCATTGTAGAATGTCATGCTTTGCTTATAATTTGTTTTATATGAGGATCGAATGCCATTGGAGTACTACTAGGGGTGTAAGGTGGGCTGTGCCAACTGTCACGTTGGGGCCGGAAGGTTTTTTAAACTTCTTTTGCGTCGATGGTTACGTATATAATTTGTTTTTATTTTCAATTGTACTGTTCATATATGTTTTTTTAATTCAGATTTCAATCTCAATCGACACTGCTACCCATCACATCCTGTTGTCGCCGCTGCCACCACCACCTCCAATCCCATGCGTTGTCATTGCCACCACAATATCCACGTTCACAACTAGTATGATCTTCACCATGATTAGATTCATACTCTAAAAAAACTCCAAAATTCACCCAGCACCACCACATAATCTTCCCCGCTGCCACCAAAGCCATACATCTCTCTCTCTCTCTCTCTCTCTCTCTCTCTCTCTCTCCATCCCTCCCTCCCTCTNGGAGTGGTGGGAATCGGGATGAGGTTCGGGGTGCTTAATTTTTATGATGGTGATATTTTTATAATTTTTGGTGCTGACGATTTTGATAATTTTCTTTGTCGGCAAAATTTTCAATTTCAGTGACCTTTAAAATTGTTTTTTCTTTTCCTTCTTTTTGGTGGTGGGTAGTGACTGGTTGTTGATAGTGGTGATTTTTAGTGATTTGTGGTGGGGCATCGGTGGTAGTGGCGGTGACAGTAGCGTAACATTGTGCAATTCTAATAATTGGTTAAAATGTGGTATAACTAATAAAAAATGTAGTGTGAAACTACTAATTTGGAGGCATGAGTCTCAAGGTGATCGAGTATTCATAACGAAAAGACATTTAAAAATATAAAACAAAAAATAGAGGACTTTCTAACTGGGATCAAAGTCTATCATAAGAATTATTTGCGACGGACCAAGAAGACCGTTGGTAATTTATCACTTTTCCAACGAGTTACGACTTACAAGTTTTGCTGTCGATAATTTGAAAATCTATTTTAAAAATTAAGAAATTGAGAACTTTTCAATAACTAACCAATATTTTCAACGGAGAGCCGTTGGAAATTTACAGGTTTTTCGACGGGTTTTGGCCTATCGGGAAATGAGTAGGCACTTTTGAAAAAAATAGGAAAAGAGACGTTTCCATTGACTTTTGGTGTCCTTCGCAAAATATCAATGGTTCCGACATGTTCAAGAGCCCTTCGAAATGTATTAAATTAAAACTTGTGTAGGTGATAACCCTCATCAATAAATTTCGAATCTTTGGATCGCTCGAGTACATTTTAAGTCGTGCTAAATTGAAAATTGCACATATCTATAATAGATACATGGCACAAAACATCATTGTCATTTTCTTTCATTGCACGAATCATTCTTATTGTTTTACTTTTGACAATTGGACCTCATATTGACGATTCTTTGTCCAAATCATATGTGTCGTCTCATTTCATTCATTTACTCATTCAAATGATAACATCAGGTGTACTCATTTGATTTGCCCAATCAAGATAGATAGGCCAAATATTGATTTTTGCGACATTTGACAAATCAATAGGTCAAATCTCGAGTTTACTATGGAAATCTCGAGTTTTTGGTCATACCTTAAATTTGTTGGGCAAATATCATTTTTGCTGTGGAGCATGAGAGGAATTAGTGCACAACTTTTGATACACATATCTCCATACGAAAAATATTAATATATATCATTGAAACGAAAATTCAATTTAGAGTTGAGTTGTAAATCAAATATTATATGCGTTTGAAGTTAGAAAGTTGAGCAAACTCGAGATTTGCCCAATATACTTGACTTTTGCATAGCGCACTCGAGGTTTGTCCCACAAATTCGATATTTGCCTAGAAAACTCGAAAGTTGACATGCTAACACATCATACATCTAACTTTGATATTTGTCCAATTAGCATCTCGACCAAATTGACATTGGACAAAATCACATTAGTGGATTGCACATGTGACCATTCGATGGAGCAAATTAGCATAATGAGACGACGTGGATGATTTGCGAATGGTCGATCTGAGAGCCCATATTTTAAAAGTGAAACTATACGAACGACTTGCACTGTGAAAGCAAATGATAGAAACTTTTTGTGTCATGAGAAAATATCCCCTTTTAATAGAAGATTATCTAAAGAAAAAGAGTTAAAAGAATGTACACTGTATTACGTAAGAGATGGCTATATTGTGCTCTCATCCTTTGGAATATGTGACAAAAAAATAAAGTTGGCAGCTTAACTTTATGCATGCATGCATGACTTTGATTAAGCAGCATCAGCATCAGCATCAGCAACTTGCAAATTGCGGCACTTTTTATCTTTGAGGTTACCTTTTGGTGTAGACGTTTTTATATTTGAATCAATTTTTTTTGGACAAATCGATCACTTCAATCCCAATCCATAGAACATTATAATACAGGACAAAACAATTTAGTCTTATGCATGTAAAATTTCTTTGGAGATGATATTTAGATTCATTATGTTTCTGGTATTGCTAGTTGTTCTTTCTCTATCCTCAAGTCACTGAAATTGAGATGATGTTTATTATTTTTTGTCGTTTATTATTTTTTCACTAACTATCGTTTGTTAAGATTTGAGGTTCAATCTTAAAATAGGAACCTTGTTAAGATGAGTAACTAATTTTTTTATAAGTTAGTCTATATTTTTTATTTTTATTCGATTTGAGATTTTATTCTAATACATGCTCCTGCAAAATGATGACTCATTTAAGCAGATCGATCTTGAAATTTGTGTGGTCGTTTTTAAGTCTTAATCGGATTGAATTACTCGTTGGAACTTAATGAATTCTGATATCATGATATTTCATTTTAAAAGATCAATCTTAGTAAGAGTAGTAGATCAAACTCTTATAAATTAGTTTATATTTTCATCTTCATTCGACGTGAAATTTTCTTCCTTAACATGTCACCGCAAAATAGTGACTCGTTTGAGCAAATCATTCTTGAAATTTGCTTGCACAAATTTCTAAGTCTTAATTAGAACAAATTTATCTTTGGAGTTTAATGGACTATGATACTATACTAAAATTTGGAGATTCATCTTAAAATGTCAACCTTGTTGAGAGGAGTAATCCAATCTTTTATAACTTGGTTTATGTTTTTCATTTTTGTTCGATATGAAATTTTATTCCTTAACATTATTAATTACTAAAATAGCTTATGAATTTTCATTGATGAAAATATTTACTAACCAAATATTTGACATCAGAGACCCAAAACATTTGCTATATCAAGAGCTAAGGGCATGTTCTCTTTGTCGTTTTCAAGTCGTTTTTTATTTTCGATTTTTCAAAAAAGTAAAAACGCGTTCTCTTTCCTATTTTCGAAAACGCGTTTTTGAAAACAATTTTAAAATTTATAAAGAAAACCTAAAACGACAATGCCGTTTTGAGTGTTTTCAGTTATAATTTGGCCAAAATGTTCAAAACACGTTTTCGTTGTTTTCACTTTCCTTCTCCTCTCTCTCTAGCCTCTCTGTCCCTCCTCTTTCTCTTACCTCCCTTCTCTCTTTCTTCTCTCTCTCCAATGACATCGACGATGACGACGAACGACCAGAACACCCTTCATCGGCATCGACGTCGGCTTCATCGATTAAGAGAGCCAAATTCGATTTACCGAACCCGAATTTGATTCCAAAACCTATGCCTGTTTATTGCCCCACCCCAGCTTTGAATCTCCCTGCTGAAGCTCCGATTCTTGGAAGGTCCATATCCAAGCGAGAACGAGCAGCCTTAGTTTCGATCCCTAAAGTACAAAATCCGGACCTGCCACCTCCTTTCAATTTGCCATCAGGCTATTTATTTGTTGATGCTGAGCATGGGGGTTGTTTTGGATTTAGTTTTGGTGTGGTTTTTGGGGTCAGGTGGTGGTGGTGCTGGCTGTGGTGGTGTTGATCTGTGCATACGGTGGTGTGCGATGTTTTGTGATTTTTGGTGGTGATTTGTGTGTGCTGTGGTGTGTGCGGAGATGCTGCTAGTTTTGGTGCGGTAGGTGATACATGTGGCGGTGGTGTTGGTGCACTTGGTGGTTGTGATGGTCACGGTGGTAGTAGGCGTTGGTGTGCGGAGGTTCTATCATGGTGATATTTGGTGCAACCATTTCGTCGTTGCAGTGGTGGTGTTGGCAGTGGTGCAAGCATTACAAAGAAAGAAGAAAGAGAACACGTTTTCTAGATTTGGATTTTTGAAAATAATTTTTCAAAATGACAAAAAGAACACATTTTCAATAATTTTAAAATGGAGACTCAAAATACAAAAAGAAAAATGAAAAACTGAAACACGAAGAGAACAGCCCCTAACTGTTTCGTTTGTAATCTTTTTTGTCTCCTCTGAAGATTTATTGGTGACCAAATATGATCATTTTTGAAAAATAAGAAAGACGGAAAGCAAAATGAAGAAAAAATAGGTTGAATGCTTTAGTGCGATAATTTGTGATAGAGTTTTATTGATTTTGATAGAACGATAAAAAGAGGAAAAATAAATATCTCATCGATGTCGATGTCGATGTCGATCACGATGTACACACAAAAAAAAAAAACTTTGTGGTTGAGATGAAAATTAGTTGATATTAAGATCCCATCAAAACCCTACAACCAATGAGACCCCACACAAGTTGAACCATTTTCTAGCTGTAAAAGTGAACGAATTATTGGATAGAATTTAGGTAACATCAAAATCAGTATATGAGCTAAGATCTGGACAGGTCTTGCAAGTCTAAAAAGTAATTTATATGGTCATTTCATTTACTGATTAATGTGTCAAATAAAAAGAATGAAAGATGGAAGAAAAAAGGGAAAACATTTAGTGGGAATTTCTTGTGGAAAACATTTAGTGGGCATTTCTTGTCATGGTTTGTTGATCAAAATTCCACTTCTCTGGTATATTAAACTATGAATATGAAGTAAAGAATCATACCTTTTTTCAAAAAATAAATAAAATAATAATGAAAAAAACTAATCAACGCGTAGTGTTTATTAACACTGAATGTAAAGAAAAATAAAAACTTAAAAGAGGAAGACGTATAAATTTACTTTTCAATAATCAAAATAAAAGCTGAAAAGATTAACCAGCCAAATAGCTAGGCTATTAACGAAAATGTTGAGACGGTGGTCCACCAATCCGAAATGGGTCACGCCTAGCTTCATTTCTTTAGACGAACCAACCTACCATAAACAATAAGTCATGCCCAGCCTCTTGTCATGTCATCAATCCGTTAACTTTTAAAATGTCGAGTAAAGGAGTATCGACAATTGATTTAATATTTTAATAAGTTCAGTATTATTCAAAAAACCTTTGAAGTTCACACAACTAGTATATTGAGAAAATTCAATGACATCTCAAAAAACTTAATAACTTCAATGGCAATTAAGAAACATTTAATATAACACCTTAATAAAATTAAAATATTTATCCCCAAACAGATTATCCTATTATTTTATTAAACTATTCTTGATTAATGATGGTAATCAACATTATTTTACATCTATCAAGTTATTAACCACCGCTGGCTGATTGGTGTAAATGGCGTTAGTTATTTACAATGGCCAAAGTTGTACAAATAAAAAAATAAAATAAAAAATTGTATAACCATTCAGATTCTCCCCTCCAAGATTGATCTCCTTTGATAACTGAATCTAAACCTTTGTACTGAATTTTACAATTGAAAATTTACATCCAAAAAAATCATACCCCATGTAATTTTGCATCTGAAAATTTACATGGGATATGACTTTTTCGAATGTAAAATTTCGAAAATTTTTGATATCATATTTAATATAAAATTTTCTAATAAAATGATAAAAATTACATTGAGAAATTTATATTGCAAAAATAATAAATATTAATAAAATAATTGAATTGTTTTAAAGAAAATGTGAGTTAGACGTCTTTCTTTAAAACTCACATTTAACGCATCTTTAACTATTTTCGATATATGTTTAGACTATTCGATATGTCTATAATGTAGTTCTCGAAATAAGTTTTGAAATGACATAAATAATTCGCAGATTCGGTTGACGTACGATCGTCGGAGAATTTTTAAAATAAGCATGTTATCGAAATTTTCGAAATACTAATTTTGAACGGCNGATAAAAATTACATTGAGAAATTTATATTGCAAAAATAATAAATATTAATAAAATAATTGAATTGTTTTAAAGAAAATGTGAGTTAGACGTCTTTCTTTAAAACTCACATTTAACGCATCTTTAACTATTTTCGATATATGTTTAGACTATTCGATATGTCTATAATGTAGTTCTCGAAATAAGTTTTGAAATGACATAAATAATTCGCAGATTCGGTTGACGTACGATCGTCGGAGAATTTTTAAAATAAGCATGTTATCGAAATTTTCGAAATACTAATTTTGAACGGCCTACTCGACAAGTCGTAACATTTGATACGATTGATCGTTTCGTACGTTATTGGCGACGTAAAAAATTAAACCGTGAGGACTTCGAAATGATATTAAGAATACAATATTTCGATTTCGTTTCACATTCCATAATAATTTTGAAAATTGAAACAAAAATATAAAAAATTTAATAGTGAAAAAAAAAAAAAGGAGCAAAGTTGGGGTTCACGTGACCACCCGGCTATCCCTGTGTCCGCCCATGCCTGCAACCTTCCAATCTATACGTAGGTCAAGAATGCTGTTTTGCGTTTGACTATGCATGTTAAGACTTTGGTCACAAAAGTCTGGCGGGCAAGTCGGGAGAATTTTTGACCTAGAGACTACAGTGATTGGCGGCACAATGGTGGCTGATGCATTGTTTCAAGAAATAAACTTACAGGGTACTTTTAAAAATAGGCTAGTCAAAATATCAAAAGTCAAAGTATCAAAATTCCACTTTGACTTTTTCGTTATTGTATATTTTTACATTGGTGTATTTGAGTTCAAAAGACAAAATTGTTCTTAAGTGTATAAAATAATTATAAAATATAATTTTTGTTAAAAAGATAATACTACCCTTTTAGTTAACAAATAAAAATCAAACACTCCCTACTTAAAATTTCAAAATCAACTTACTTTTGTTATCTGTTTATTTCAACACAAATAAAAACTCTCAATTTTCATCTACTTCAACCTTAAAATCTGAAAAATTTATCAAACGCTGAAGCCTGAATTTTTTTTATATCAATCACTTCGAATCGGTAAGTATATTTACGTATGTTTAATTTCGTTTTCGTCAAATCAGTATACGTTTTAATCGTT
>CAIGRB010116318.1:0-17769 GCA_903798255.1 Fraxinus quadrangulata
CTTCCTTTAAAATAAAATAATTTATTTCTCATACTCATTTTCAATCACACATTCACACAATAAAATATTTCACACATAAATAGAATTTTTTACCACTTTTTAACTATACATTCTTTTTTAAAAAACACTATTCATAACATCATTTTTTATCAATAATAACCATCAAACATGGGCTAAATATTATTGACTTTGTTAGGTCTAAGTGAGTCTTTGCAAGTTTCATTTTCCAAAATCATTAAATCGAGTTGTAATTGAAATTGTGTTGATGGGTTTTAATAGTTGGTTTAGTATATCATCAAAACTCATGGAAGTAGAAAAAATCACCTTGTCTATCTCTCAAGAATTGTCAAGGAAGGTGCTCGAGCAAAATTTCTAGAACATGGATGCTCGATGGTCATCCAAAATGTGCTCGAGCACAATTTTTAGAACATGTATTTCTTTTGATAAGTTCTAAGATGGATGATTGTATTCTCAAATTTCACTAAGTTAAGATGGTCCACTTAGTGTTTTAACATTTTTAGTTGGTCACATTTTCTCTTATGAGTACTAAGTTTAAACCGGTCTTTTTTTAAGGTAGAGTACTTTCAACTTTCTACTTAGGGCAATTGGGGATTTCCAAACATTTGTTCAAGTCAAGCTCGCATTATATATGCGTCACAGTATCACTCGATTATATTTAACCTTAAAAGAAAAGAAAAACTAATTAGACGATATTTCACGTAGGGCATGATTATTCTCCAATATGTTTTTTCTTTTCAAAAAATTAAAGCAAATAAAAAATATTTAGACAGGTACCAGAAATGATTGGCAATAATTAGAGTGTGCTCATGGGCTCCTTTTGTCACCTACCAATGCTTTCGACCAATTTTAGGGAAAAAAAAATGCACTATTTTGTCCTCAATCTATTTATTGAATAACAAGTTAGTCATCAACTTTTTGATAATTTGCACATGAACAACGAAGTGGTCCAAATTTTCATTGATTTTTAACTTCATGAAATTAAATTTTATTTCACGTTTTGGACCTTAGCAAAAATCAAAAATCAAAATCAAAACGATATTTGTTGCTGAAACAATATTTATACTTGAATCAATGTCTTGAGTTGTACAAAATATATGGGCCGACCTTCAGTTAATTGTCATGACAACTATGATTTGAGTGCGTTTACTCTATTTTATCTATTTAATCCCAAAATTAACCACATTTTTTTCACCTTAAGGTGCTAAATATTTAATAAAATCATTAGAATAACAAAAAGAAGGAAGATTTAATAATAAATGTATTCATGTTTTTGTTCTTAAACGGACACCTTGATAAATTTATAATTTATTCTATAATTATTGTTTGACGTTGAAAATTTTTCTAGAGACCTCACATTTAATGTATGTTCCTAAGCCCCTGTTTGATCCTCAAATTTTTATTTATTTATTTATTTTTTTTGCTAAGAATACATTTTGAAATATTAAATTAATGAATACTGTATAGTTAAAAAATAAGAAAAAAATTTAGGTTTGAGTGAAATATTATTTTATTGAAGAATATATATATATATATATTTTTAATAATGAGGATCAAACAAGCTTATAATTAACTCTATAACTATTATTTTACGTTGAAATTTTTTCTTAGTCTTCAGGTTAAACGTATGTTCCTAAGTTTTATTTTGCTGCCGCACAACAAACTTAATTTCTTCAAAAATCAAAATTCTTCTTACCTTGCTATTCTTTGCCTTCTTAAGGTAGAATTTTGCTAATAGTAAATTAACGTAGTTTCTTCAGAAAATCAGATTTTTTCTTACCGGCCTTAATCTTACATATTCAAACATAAATAAAAAAAAAAAAATGTGAGTGTGTTTTAGTGAAGCCAATCATGCTTATGCATTAGCGCGATAAGCCTTGAAAAGAGTTTAATCCATTATCTATCCAATATATGATGTTGAAAGGTGACAAAAAGACGAAAGATATCATAACTCAGCTCCATCCTCGATCTCTATTTAACTGATCTTTGTGCTCCCAACATTATATGAAGAGCTTTTTAAAGTTTAGCGTGGTCAACAATCAAAATCGCAAGAACGTAAAATGGTAAGAGTACGATCCTCATACACACACATAAAATTTCATTGTAATTTAACTTTTCTTTCAAAATGTCGATTTTTTTAAATAATTTGGTATAAAGACTATCGAAGCCTACAACAAGACCAAATGAGGGAATGCACATGAAATTGTGTACTTCAGCAAGGAAAGAATCCAATTTTTTGCTTCGTTTTACAAAAAGAACTTTTAATTAAACTTGGAGAAAAGTTGACAAAATATTCCAAGAGCCACAAACCCCTAATAATGGCCATCCTGCGCTCTTTGGCAGTCCCCACATAATTATTCCTAATAAGTTCACATTCAAGATTAGGAATAAATTGACGAATAAGAGTCCTAAATTGATAATAATCACAACGAATGATAAAATATAAGAACTCCCTAAATGGTACTCTAATATTGCATTAATCGTTTTCTCGTTTAAATAAGAGCAAGTTTATAATCAGCTTTACATTTTAGTTGCACACTCAATCCAAATACCCAAATCCCAATTAAATAATCACGTACATGTCTAATACCATAAATCTCGATTTTGCTTCTTAATTTAGACACTGCTTAGAAATTTGAGGTAAAGCATATTCCATGAGGACCACATGGCAATGTAATGAAGAGTTTGATGGTTTCCATTATATATTTATTGTGCAACTATAGTGCAAGGTGAAGATACAACTTATTCATTTGTAAAGGTTAGATACCGGTTTAACACAATGACCCTAGAGTATGGACCGATTGTGCAATTTTTCCAAAAAGTATTTAAGAAAATATTCCCGTCATTTTACTTATTTTTAACTCAAAAAAATTATTGTGACTTGTTTGAAAAATTACTCATTAAAAATATGCTATCCGTTATAGAGCACTTGTTTGAACCCTATTTTTCCATCAAAATGTATTTTTGAATAATGATTTGACTTTATTATAATCATACATTTTTCAATAAAATAACATTACACGTAAATCCAAAAATTTTCTTTATTTTTTAACCTTATATTCTCCATTATAACACTATTGTAAAATACAATTTTTTTTTTTTGCATAAAATTAGGCTCAAACAAGCTCAAAATGTTATATATAGAATGTCAATGTAATTAAAAGTATGTTGGTACGTTAGAGCATTTTTAACGATATATTTGTTAATTTTTAACAAAAAATGTTCATGCTATCGATTATAATAAATATGTAGTTAAAAAAATAATAATCGGGACTGTTCCTCATATTCATAAATTTGACACACTTATTTGACAGATAATCGTGACCTTTAATTTTAGTCAATCCAACGTTCAATATATATTTCATTAAGATTATGAGAGAGTTTGTTATAATCACTTGAGATTTATAAGATATTGAGTGTAAAATTGACTTAAATTAAAGGTCATGATTATTTGTCAAATAAGCACGTCAAATTTATGATTAAGAGGAACAATTTCGAATAACAAATACATTAATTGTACTATTACGAAAGGCTACGGAGATTGAACCTATTGTAGTGAATACGCATCCAAGAAGTTGGTATTTTTATGTGAAAAGCACAATATTCGCGCAGACATTTTCCATTTTTTACACTACATAGTAGAATTGAATCCCTATGGAGGTCCCGATCCACCATTCTTGAATTTGATGAAGTAATAAAGTAAGATCGTAAATTTCCTTTATTCATAAGTTTCAGCCGGGATTAAAATTAGATTTTTTTTGTAAATTTTGATAAAAATCGATGTAATGTATGATTGAAAATTTGTGTGTTATTAAAATTAATTATTAATTTTGAGGTACGTTTTGATTAGCTTTTTTAGCAGTACCAAATTAGACTTGGGCGAGCACAACCTGCATTGCAAATTCGGCAAAACATTCCAAAAGCTCCGGCCCACCAATCCTAACCTTCCAGCGCACTTTAGCAAATCCCCACATCAATCAAATACCTACCTGACTACTATTCACAATGAAGATTAGGAGGAATAATTAAATTCCTACCTAAAAGTGGTATTAACAATTACCGTAACAGCAACACAAGAAATATACACAATTGCTTCACTCTGATATCTTGTTTAGTGAGAGAAAAATCCCAGAAATAAGAAAAGGGATTCCATTGATACGATCGAGCCGTTTGATCCAATCGAAGCCAAACAAAAATCTCCAGATACCATTTTCCAGATTACCATTTTTTTTTTCTATCAAGAACACTGAGGGATATATATTATAGGGAAATATATACGTACATAGATTATAGATAGAAAGTTATGATGGGATGGAGGAGAAGTTGAAGGAGAGAAAGAGAAGGAGATGGCGAGAGGAGAGTTTGTGTATAATGGGAGAGGGATATGGTGTTCATACAAGAGAACCACTTTCGTTGTTTGTTTAATTAACATTGCTGTTGTCCTATATGCGATCCAGAATCTTTACAATTCTCTTTACATGTATCCCTACATTGATTCACGAACTAGTAAGTGCTAATTTATTTTTGTGATTCTTTTATGGCCCCTTTGTTAAAATTTGAATTTTTTGAAATTTGGAAGTGTTTAACCATTGGTTTATGAGATTTCAGTGAATTTTCTTGACAATCGCTTAGTGAAATTTGTGTTTTTTTATGACCCATAAAGTAATCGTTCTATTTTTGTTATGGGTATTTGTTTTACAGCATTTAGGTACACCCCAGATCAGATTAGGAAAATGGAAGAGTCAATTCAAATACGAAAAGCATCAGAACCTAAAGAGCTCATTAAATTGGTAAGAATCCATTGGTTTTGGAAAAAAGTTTTGTTTTTGATTGCTTTTAAAGTAGATTTCCAATTGATGTAATGTATTGAATCTTTGGTTGTTATCTTTGATGGGGGATATTTGTCTGTACTCCAAGGTGAAACAATTAAAGAAGGATTTTTTAAGGGAAGACAAGGTAGTGGAGTTGCCACAGCACTCGAAACAAAAGTTGATAGATGAGATTCTTGCTCAGTTAAGAGGCTTGGATGCCGGTGCCAATGCAACTCAGAAACGAGGTGTGTACAACTATGATTTCCGTAATTATTAGTTGATTTTATGATTTTCTATTTTTTAGGTTTGCTGACTTACATTGTTAATCTACAGTGATTATTGTACTTTTGTATTCAGTCGATTTTATGATTTGCTATTGAGTGATGTTATTTATCACTATAATGATAAAACATTGGTGACGTGGCAATATAGGTGAATAATGAGATATGACAGTTCAAATTTCATAAGGGAGGGGGGATTGAACTGTCTATCCCATTATTCCACGTATGTTGCAACATCACCGATGTTCCATCAATATAATGATAAATAGTATTATTCTTTGTTATTTCTGTTTGCTGACCTACATTGTCGATTTATACCAATTAAAGTTGAAACGTCATTTCTTGTACTAACTCTTTCTGTTTCAATGTGATTATGTGTTCTATCGTAAGTTTAGACATCCTAACATAGGGAGATTCATCTTTGCTATGTTTGGATATAAAATTCTTTCCCAAGATTTTCTGAATATTTACTTCACTGAGTGTGGGAAAATTGATTTTTTATTTTATTTTTTTATTTTATTTTTTGTATTTGACGCTCAATGCTCAATAATAAATATTTAGAGTGTGTTTGTTTTCTATTTTTTTCAAAATACATTTCTCTATCTCTTATTTTCAACCACACATTCTTCAATAAAATAATATTACATGCAAATCAAAAACTTTTCTTTATTTTTTAAATCACACAATCTCTATCAAATCGCTATTTTAAAATGCATTTTTGGTTAAAAATGGGGCTCAAACAAGCTTTTAATCATTAAATGCCTGGACAACGCTATATAGGCGTTTGGCTACGAGCATGGAATGTAAATGCAATTTGAGGTGCCAACTACAGTTAAAGAAACCTGTGGCTTAAAACTTTTTGAATGATATTGACAAGATTCATGTGTTAGCCTTATGTCTTGGGTAAAACCTTGCACTTGTCATATAGTTCAAATTATATTAATCTGTTTTTCACTTGAGTGGAAATGTGCATGAGGTTGAATTATTGCGATTTTTCTGTTGTTTAACATATTTGCTAGTAAGCTTTTTATAAGTAGGTACATAATTGTGACTATATGCATTGAATCCGGCTTCAGAGACGGCTTTACTGAAATAAAAAGGCACGCAATATAATTCATTGTTACTGCCTGGTTTCATATAATTCATTGTTACTGCCTGGTTTCATACTTCTCAAAGAAAAAAAAAAAAGTTTCATTACATTAATTTTATAAGTTGCCACCGTAAACATGGTCTGCACTAAATTTGTATGTATGCTTCATCAGCTTTTTCATCCTTTGTTGTCGTTCAGATATTTGTTTCCATATGATCTCATCTGTACATTTGACCCTCACCTAACTTGTTAGCGATTCAGGCATGATAGTAATTTATTTCTCAAAATCAGGAAAATTCCCTAAGAATGATGATTTGGGGCACTTAATTGATGTTTTTGTTCATTATAAAAACTGTAAGTTTCAAGGAACTCACGATTCACAAAATCCAACCTCTCTGCCTAACCGTGAAATGAAATTCCAGGCCTGAGAAAAAGAATCATTGCTTTCCTTCAGTTATAACTGCCACTTCGCAGCCAAACAAAAGTTCCTTCCTGATTAGTCGACGAAATACTGGATGTTTGCTTAACAACTTTTTTTCAGTGTAAAGATGAGGATATCAGGAATACACGTAGGAGTCAGAATACAAAGTGGATGTTTAATTTCAATCCAATACAATCTTTTTTTAATCATTATTTTATAACCCAATGCTATTTTGATAAGGATCCTTTAGTCCAATACTATTTTCACTAAGCCTCTTTATGATCCAACAGATCTCTTGCAATGCACTTTGAACTCTACAGCTTGATTTCACGTCTTACATGAATTTGAAATAAGCCACTAGATACTCAAAAGAGATGAAATTCATTTTTGATCGTCCTATGCTTGCAATCTTGCTATAACTAGTCTTATTTCTTCTTTATTGATCTTGTACTTGGTGAGGATTTCATAACTCTTCCACTTCAACTTTTATTTTTAGATCTAATATTCCGTTTACTATTTATACAACAAATTCTACCAATGATGATACTTTAGTTCACCAATGTCTCTGATAATACATATCCATCCTGACATTCGAAAGACCGTTTAATTAATGAGAAAAGGTTTCTTACAAGCTTCTGATTAACAACTAGATATTCCTACCTTAACTAGCAGGTTTTAACCGTCTAATATTTTGTCTTCAGGTGGATCATTAGTCAATCTCTAGAGAAAATAAAAATAGTTTCACATCATTCATTCTGAGAAACTTTGAAACTTTTCTATGTAAGCCTTTCAAAAATAATTATTGAATTTTAGCTTTACATTGACATGGAAGCGAAACTCATTCAACATTAATTCTGGCAGTTTGATATTATAAGGTTATTGTTTCGTTAGGTTATGCATTCTGTCATCATTTTCCTGATATAGTGCAGCTATGCTAAAAAATAAGAGCCATGCTTGATGTACATTCAAAATGTACATCAAGCATGACACGGCCACTGCCCCCCTCACAATAGGAGAGAGAGAGGGGGGAGGGGGGGTGCAGATTATTTTATTTGGATGTGGGCCACTCCCCTCATGTGAGGGGAGTATCAAACTTGTTGTACACAAAAGTGTACAACAAGAATTATTCAAAGAATAATAGGAGCATAAGGGAGATTGTATAAACAGTATATTTGTTTGTAACATTTTACAAAAAAACCAATATGATTTCAGTTTCTGTTTGTAAACTTTACAAACAGAGCTAAACAATCGTGATTAAATGAGGAGGAACAAATAGTGAAGATGATAGATTGAGAAGAATATGGAAGTATAGAATATAATTCTCTTGGAGCTAATCAAAATTACAAGCTTGCTAGGTCTTCTTTGACTCTAGAGTGCAAAATTCTAAAATATTTTCGTGCTTCCATTTGTATTTTATGCTAGCGGAGTGCGTGCCACCATTTGAAGTAGTTACCAAAGGGTGTGATTTAAAATTATAATGTTCTGAGTGTATTTTCTACTGCGTTGTACACATTAATAATTACATAAGAGTTCGATAAATTAATTATTAAGACAATAAATTGATGAAATAGTGAGAAGGATACAAAATAATAATCTTGAAATGTGTAAATAACTTTTTGTGATCTCTATTCTATGTTTCTGCATATGTTGTCCCATAACTTGCATTGTTGATGCTGTTTCTGCTGAGCAGAGGCAGTTGAAAGGTGGCGCAAGGAAAAACTAAAAGAGGCAAAAGGACTTGTCCGTGGGAAAACCATGAATACGACAATTTTGCCCAAGGAAGCTGGTACTAATATCTCTTGTTTAGAATATTCCTCTTGACCTTAAGTTAATTGGTGTTTAGGATTATTCTTTTGCGTAGTTAAACATCTTTCAATCACTATAATGTGCCTGTAGGTGTTATTGCAAGAGCTTTGAGTTCTGATTGGGCCGACTTGTCAGAAGAAATGGGGCTCTGGATACCGCTTGAAGTCATTAATAAGGAACATGATGACAAACCCGAGGGTGAAGAGGAGTTTGGTAACAACTTCAGAATACATTTCCCAACTCTGAGTTGACTTTTCAATAATTTGTATCCTCTATTCTGTTTAGAGCGTATATCTGAATAATTAACTGTTTTTATCTATTTTTGTACTTGTTTATTAACTCGTTTGCTTCAAATTTGATGTACATTTTACTTGTACACTTGTCAACTATCCAGACAGCCGAATCTTACCTGGCAGACAGCTCCCTCCCGAATGCCATGCTGAACTTCATACGGACTACGGTGGTGCTGCCGTAAGATGGGGCCTCACCCACCCTAAAGAATCTGCATATGAATGTTGTATGGCGTGTTTGAATCAAGCTAAAGGTGCCAAACCGGGTGAAATGAAATGTAATATTTGGGTTTACTGCCCATCCGAGACTGGGTGTTACTCTCCAGATATTTATGAACACAAAAATCAAGAGTGCTGGCTAAAATATGTAAGTATTTGCACGCTTGTCATGAAGCTGATTTCTATTATCTTATTTATTTATGTTATTCTACATGAAAAATAAATCTTTTGCATGGAATAGAATAATGTCAACTCAAGTTAACCTTTCATTATTGTTGCACAATTAATTACCCAATGATGGAAACCTTCCAAATTTTTGTTAAAAATAATTATGGGGCCCAACACATCTAACTTTATGAACCTAGGTTTTGTTTCCCAGCTTGGGCTGGTGCCCATAAATTTTGACCGATGCATGTTCCCATAAGGACCATGTGATAGTTTAACGAGGATTTTGGGACTGTTTTTGTGCCAATATAGTGAAAGGTCAACTTACTCCAATAAGATCAGAAATCAACTTGCTACTCGGACAATAAGGTTGGAGTAATGGTGCAATTTTCCCAAAATGAATCTACTAGAGATAGAGCTAAGCTACCCATGGTCACCTATAACTCAAACCCTGGAATGTTCTTGCGCCCGTATGGTTTGACTGCTGCGAGTAAAGTTTTGATATAGTCTAGTAAAGTGGGCTGGTTTGGAACCAGATTTCCCTGAAAATGGATATGGTCATTGGTTTTACAACTAACATTTTTTCTTGCTTTTGTTGTCAAATGCAGGGTGAGAAACCGAAATTGAGTTTTAAGGACAGGTATTCGGAATCATATAGACATGCACACCCGAATGCACCATTGATCGTTCCATGGGTGTCTGGCGTGGTCAGTGTGTAACTTGTATTCACCAACAACTAGGCAGCAAGACTGAAAGTCTTGATGGCAAGTTATGACTCTGATATATCATGACAAGTTATAACTCGGATGATGTGAAGTGTATTGGGATCTCTATTCGTGCAATTCTCAAGAGTTGAGTAGAGTATCATTTACTACTTCCTCTCGTTCTGTTGTCGCTTGTAGGCCATTGAGCATTTGGATTTTATTTTATTCTTTTTGTATTACATGATGGTAAATTTGGTGCTGATGGCTTTGAATAGTAAAGTTAAGCGCCGAGGGTATTGGGTTGAAAAGAAACAGCTGAAACATGCATAATCATTTTTGTTCATGAATGTAATATGAAACCACTTTCATGGCTTTGAATTGGAATGTCCAGTGCTGATAGTTGTAATGTTTATAACCATTCTATAAGGATGCGATGGATACCTATTAAACGCAACCCGACTATTAACCCAGTTAAGATAGGCTAAGAGTTTATCGGTCCGATCAAAATTTATAACTTTTAATATTACACGAACACATTATGGTCATTCCATTCAACGAACTTGCAATTTTTGGAGGTGAAAAACTGAACTAATATATAGGAAAGCACTGGGGCTTGGATGGTTTGGCCACAAATGTTACGAGTTGCCATTTTAGAGAATCTTGAATGTTCTTATTTTTCTATACAAATATCAAGAGGTAGCATGAATATTATTAACTTCGTTAAAAACATCTAAATGCTGGAATTCACTTTTAATCTTTTATGAAAATAACAAAAAAAATACTAATGGGTGACATGGCTTATGCTAGCCGATCGTGGTGGACGGCCTAAAACATGAAATGAATTCGATCAGTTCTGCACATCTAATCGTTAGTTTAACTGTACGGAATCCATTCATATTGAATTCTAAAAAAAAAAAAATGTTCTTCAAGTTTGAAACGTATTAGAAAATTATATTAATCGTTTAAGTTCTAATATTAAATTTTTTATAACACATTGGAAAAAAGAAGGATTGTTCATTTTTAACCTTTTTTGGTCTCATTATTTTCAAAATATATTTCTCTCTCTTTTATTTTTCAACCATATATTTGTCAATAAAATAATATTACACGCATTGTGTTTCCATTAGTTTTTAATTATTTTTTAAGAAATAAAAGTGATTGACTAAAATCGCCCTTGGAAGAAGACATCTTGTGAATGGCATGTGACTATTTAAGTTTGGGGACCTGAATGTCAAGAAAGAAATGAACGGGGGACTCAAGTGCCAAAAGTGAGTTAGAGAAAATTTCCTATAATTCGAATTTTTAATCAAAAGTACCGGACTCAATTGTAAAGTAGAATGAGAAACGAGAGACAAGCCTGACCCATCTTTGCTCGATTTCAGAAAGCAAAAACACGGTCCCGTCTGCTGGCTCTCGCAAAACGCAGAAGGTTAATTTTTAAATTTTGAAATTCAATTGAAAAGTTTTCTTGATTTCTCTAATTATGCTTCTGTGAAAGTCATAATGATCTTCTAATTTTTGTTTATTTTGTACTACGTTTTGTGGGCACCCCTTTATTCCAACACTAACTTCAATTCTTTAAAAAGGTTAGTAGAAAATTTATGAACTCTGGCACCTTTAAGTTGTTTAAAAGTTTAGAACTTTTTTGAGTTTTTTCTTATTGGGCTATCTGGGTTATGGCATAGAAGTTTTAGATGTATACAATTTGGGAAATCAGAATTCATCAAATATGAACAATTTCGTGGTTGTGTAATTTGTGATAATGTGTCTTCCGAGGGTCATTCCATAAGTTATGTCCAATCAGTTTTTATCCGACCTTTTACTTGTTTGGGCTCAAATATTCTTTGGCGGATTGATATTGCATATATTTACTATAACTGATGGGGTAATTTTGTTCAGTCTATATCTTATTGGAATGGTGGAAGCTTCTAGTTGTATTATGGATTGGATAGTTACTTCACATTTATTGATACATACATGAACCCTCAAATGAAGTTATAATTGAGAGGAAATGGGGGTTCTGGTTGTTTATCCGATAGTCTGTTTCTACGCAATATTATGTGGTTTCACTGTCATTCTAAATGGTGTAAAGTTATTTAACAATGAAAAATATATAATATAAAAGAAGAGTGTTTACTTGTGTCTAATAATTGTGTTGTGAGCCTGCTTGGTACTGTTGCTAACCACTGATGGATGCTATTTATTCCTATGAAATGAAATTTTTTTGATGATAGCTTATTGTAATGCTTCGATTTGTTTCCCCACATGCATATAAGCTAGCATGGTCCCAAGCCGACATGTGACATGTACCTTCTCCTCTAGGTCCATCAAAAGGAAAAGGAAAGCCAAGATTTGAAGTGGGAGCCATGAGTTACTTGGCAAAAGTTATTGAAAATATTTAAATGATAAGAACAAAAAAGATGGATATCTGAGATGCCTTGATATTGGAAAATGAGATGGTTGCTTATACGGACTTTAAAGTTTCTTGTACTTCTATTTAATGCGTGACAAAACTTAGTATTTAGTTATCCTATTGGTTACAAATTGATGCAAACTTGATTCAATATTGGCCCATTGTATGATTTTAGAAAAATTACTTTTCTAAGGAATTAAATGAAAGCCAACTTTTAGGAGATCTGTTGTTTCTTTGGCTTGTTTCCAGTTTCATTGGAACTATGGATCTTAAAATCAAAATACTGTTATAGACTGAAGTAAGCCTTTAGTCAGAGTGAATCTAAAGACTAAAGCTGCCAACTCATTATCAATAACTTCAGAGTCACATTAATTTTGGTAACAAGTTGACTTTCCCGTTTCATTCTGATGGTTCAAGTAAAATTAGGAGAAAAACTAGTGGCTACCAAAAAAAATATGATAATTGGGTGGCTTTTGGGACTGGATTTGCAAACACGGTAAACTTTTGGGTTTTTCTTCTATTTTTTGTCTTAGTCTGATGATTATGCTTATATGTTGATCTTCACATTACAGAAGTACGATCGTTAGGGCCTAAAGAGAAGAGTTTTTTTCATAAATTAAGCCTCTAGTTATTGTTGTTAAGTATTTGAAGATGCACATAAATGACATAATAGATAAATTCTAGTAGATGTACAACCGGGACATGAAGATTGTGTAATCTGGTTCAAAATTGTGTCCTTTGCATAGAACAGCAAGAAAAATCTAATATCCATGGTGGTATACATAGGAACTTTGGTTTGTACTAAAGCATGTTTGATAGTTGTTAATGATTTAAATTATAAATAGATAGAAATGAGTTGGGGTAAGTAGTACTTGTGGATCCCACAAAATATGTGGATAAAAAGCAATTTGATTAGTTATAAACAATTTTGAATAATGTTATTTGTATATAATCATTTGTAGATTCTTTTACAGATTGGTGAGGTGGCAAAAAGAAAGTAGGAGAGTTTTATTTTTGTAGTTGGTTTTTGACTCAATTATATATATCGTTACATTATGTGTTGGTAAACAAATCTGTAATTTGTTATGACATGTAGCACAACCAAATCATTTTATAATAGTAGCCAAACAAGGGCTAATTGCAGAATTTGGGAATTATTTTTATTAATATTTGGTGCAGTGTTTTTCTCCCCATTTGGCCTTCAACTTTGCATGAGGTTAAGCTTACAAGAAAGTTACTATTAATGAAAAGGTTATTTTTTTTCACAAAGTTACTCTTATCTTAGTGTCCATAAAAATAATTTCTTACCACCTTTGATCAATAAAGGAATTATTTCTTTTAGAACTTACTTTTTTACCTATTAGAAAACGTATTAAGCGTAGCCAAACTTGTAGTCTGATATACATTTGATGCTCTTGTAATGAATCTTTTGAAACGAGCAGTGTTCAATCATGATCCAGAGTGGAAATTTAACCCACAAAACTCATTATGAGATCCTTGATGTGAAGGAAGATGCTAGCTTTGAAGAAATTCGCACATGCTACCGAACTGCCATTCTGAGTTTCCATCCAGATAAAATGCAAATGACACGTGAAACATCAAATGCAAACGAGTTGGGCAGTATGTTTATAGAGGTACAGAGGGCTTGGGAAATCCTTGGAGATTCAAAATCTCGTGCACTCTATGATAACGATCTGCGATCTTTGAGGCAGGATTCTGCAACTGCTGAAGATATCAGATTAGAGGATCTGTCAATCGAAGATGCTGGCGATTTTTTCGAGCTTTCATACTACTGCAGATGTGGTGATTACTTTATAATCGATTCTTCCGAGTTGGCAGATATGGGATATCCATTGATGAAAAATGGGAATGATTTTTTTTTGCAAATGCCTAAATCTCTACCAGCATCCGTCGTTCTTCCTTGTGGTTCATGCTCGCTCAAAGTCCGGTTATTGATTAATGCTGATAGTAAGCTGCAAACTGAGTTGAGTAATTGATAATCATATTTTTCCTTAATCGGCAATTTTGGTCTGATAAGGTGATATAGGATTATCCGTGATTTCCTGGAATATAACAGATAATTGAAAAATGACAGTAGATTTTGATTGAAGTTTGTAGTGTGTACTTATCTATTGTTGTGGCCTGAGGCGCCATTATTTGAATTGCATCTTTTTCTTTTCACATTTTATAAAATATTACAGTTACTTTTTTTAATTTGCATGCTTCTGGTCAGGCCGTTTTACCATAATGCAATATTAAGGAAGTAAAAAACACTTGAAAGATTGTCCGTTCTTATCTAATACTACAAACTAAACATGTTACAGTGTCGACAATATCAACTGCAGACCTGAGACAGGCTGTTCTTTAAGGTATAAGGTGTTCAGTATTATAAATAAACCAATAAAGGGGTCCTGAATCATATCAAGTTCTTTAAAAAAAAAACATAAATATCAGTATTTCTCTTTTCTTGGACTCAGTATGGTGCAAGTAAAAGATGGACTCAGTATGGTGCAAGTAAAAGAATACGAAAAACAAATACGTTTGAGTGATATACAATCAGAAAGAAATGTGTTTTGTCATTATAAAATTATAATTGAGACAGAGAATGAAACGAGCAGAAATTACAAAGAGAATTATAATACCAGCATGGTAAGTTGTGGGTCGCTCTGATCACTCATCAGTTACAAAATGCGCACATCAAAATGAGTATTGAGGTCTTGGAAGATGTGATTGGGTAGAAAGACTGGCCAGGGAGCAGCATGTATAAGATCCGAAATAGTAGAGAAGGNCAGCATGTATAAGATCCGAAATAGTAGAGAAGGGGATTTTGGGACCGCATACTGTGAAACCCCAGATAGATCAGGACTAGAAATTGCTGAATCAACTGCTCCCTCCTCCAGAATGGCTGATAATACCACTTGAGGGCAGATAGACCATCCACCCAGTTTCGGTACCCACTTCTACTAAGGCGAGCTTAATAGGAGCAAGAGATTTGATGGCAACAATCAGAACATCACTGTCTCTTTGTTTTCATTGAACTACGAAGAATTACTCTGTAAAAAAAAAAAAATTCTCTCCCACCAAATTTTTTGCATTTTTTTTTTACTACTTCTAAAGAACATCACTTGCACTGTTGTTACAAATCAACATACTGATCAATGAATTGTTGATCAGTTAATTGATGTCGTTTCAGGTTTTTGTTCGTTCTATAACAAAATGGTCAATAATCCTTACAGTTCTTACAGGGTCCTGATGAGAAGAAACGGATCGCCATTTGCTAGGAAACTTTCTGAGGTAGCTAGGGTGCTGTGGATGTTTTGATTCCCCTTCCCAACTCGGATCCAGATTCCATTCCTTCGGAACCTGCATAGACACATTTATAATGAGACTCAAAATCCACAAGAGACGTTGGAAAGGCGATTAATGACACACCCCAATGTTTTAAAACCGAGCCAGGGCATTCACCTTATCACTATTGAGTCAAGGTTCCAACTGGGGTTGAACCGGAGAATATACATAACATAGCAAGAGATATGTCCAGGCTCAATCGCTCAACAAAAAGTGCTTTTTGTTTTCAGGCAACTGGAAAACTACCAGGTTTCATCCCAGTTTTTTAATATTTGGTTTTTAAGCTATAACCATACTGGTTTCCAGGCTATTTCGTGGTTTTTTTGTTTGAACCAGCCAGGATTTTTTCAAAATACCAAACAAAACAAGATGAGAAAAATGGAAGATCTTGATACTTTCAGCAAGATGACCTTTTAAAGAGTATTCAAGGAAATGGTCTGAACATCTAATAGAGTTAAGGTAAATTTTCACTAATGCCTGCTATGAGTATGCCTCAAGGTTCTCAAACCAGTAAATGAGTGATAAAAAGCAAACCAGGAAATTCTAGGCTATCTTTTCCACAATAAAAACATTTCAAGATTCACTCGTGACGTAAAGATGGACTAGATAATAGTGGACAGGATGAAGGGAGATAATGAAGCTAAAATATTGAACATTTTTGTTCAATCCTGCCCAATCTTGAGTACCAAATGTGCCATTAATTCATTTTTTTTCACTTCTAAATGGAGATTCAGAAGGGAAAATATGACTCGTAATGCCAAATAAAAGCACACCAGTATCACTGGGCCTGGGAATCTGTTCAAAAGATGACTCAAGTTCATCTACATAAATTCATGAACCATATATTTTTTTACCTTATCTACTGCAAGAGTGAAAACTTCAAGATCTCCTTTGTGGTCAATATGGAATCGTGTGAATGACTTGTAGTTAGCAATGCGAAGTGATGAAAATGCCTCGTCAAAATGTAAATGAAGCCAATTAATGCAGACATAGAGGTAGCTTCCGAAGACCAGTGACACAATAGGAGTTGAGAAAACCCAGAAATAGAGGAAGACGGAAGCATAATATATCACAGCACCTCCTCGGGAAAGTGAGTCCATCCCATTCTTGCAGATATTATTCCTAGTGACAGCCATTACCTGTAAATCACAGGGTTAAATATACTAGTGTTTCTTGTAACTCAAGCAAGATTTCATGACGGTAAACTTCATGGAAATGTTGATTTATTAGTCAAGTTGGCAAATAATTAGACTTCCAAGTCACTTTTTCAGTCGAATTAATGGAAAATAAAATTTGCTACAATTTGTCATTCTGTACAGGTTCCATTAGTTTGACTAATAGAAAAGCTGGTTTGGCACTCAAGTTGGCAAATAACTAGATTGCCATGTCACCTTTCCCACAACGGACAGAGTGATCACATTGTAACAAAGTTTGAGTTCAGAAATAACCCGCAACAAAATAAAGTTGAGTGACAACCAGTGTGTTTAATCCATAAATCATATGAACGAAGGTGAGAGGAACAACATGGAAACCAACATATAAAAAAGAACTATCATCAAACAATTCCTATAAAGAAAACATTTTCACCTCAGGAACATCAAAAGAGGACATGAGATACTTGATGCATGCTGGATAAAGACCAAACGTCCATTGCTCTATACGTGCTCGAAGGCCGGTTGGGTCAGGAAAATGCTCACTCTCCACTGACTGGTACCATTCATATAAAGTATGATATCCTGAGATGAAACTTAAATTACTAAGGCTGCAATTCAATATCTTTGCAGTCTATTCTAACAGTAAGATCAAATAACCAAGACAAAAATTCGACCATGTTACCTGAGAATGTGTAATATACTTTATATATTCATAGACGAAACACATTATGTAATTGTATTTCAATATATTAAAAAATGACCTCATTAGCAGAATGGATAAAGATGTGGGTTGATAATACTCGTGCAGCTTTAGAAGTTAGCAGAACACATAATTATAACTTATTGATCAAATGAAACACATTCTTACCTGAAGTTGCTAACAATTTATGCCTGATACATGTCTCAACTCCCAATTCCAAAAGCAACATGAGAATCAAGGAAGCAGCCAAGTGTGCAGAAACATGAAGAATCCCAATTATAACCCTCCTTTTCCGAGAAACTTTTGAGGGTACAAATGTAATAGTAGTTACTAACAATAATATGGCACC
>CAIGRB010116322.1:0-10515 GCA_903798255.1 Fraxinus quadrangulata
TTTGGTAGTAATGCTTATAAAATTTCCCGTGCTCGCGTGAGCTCACCTAGTAGCATATTCCTCCATTTCATGATCTCGCCTCCTAATCTCTCCAAGCTGCCTATGCAGATCTATATCTCCTCAACTCTTTTAACACCCCGTATTTTCAAGCGAGTTACAACTACAAACAAAAGGGGCTCCATCAATATCAGGACCACACATTCGGTTGGTCTCTAAAGATTAGGGCGAGAAAAAGAGCTGCATTTTTTCCACAGACCAATTTATGGTCATTGAGGTCATGTTCTAGCAACCAACCTTCAATTGGTCACTGAAACACATGGCGGGTAAATTCGACCTTTTTTTGGAGTGGCTTGGATTATTCAGAGACCAATGGAATTTGGTCGCTCTATAGAAGGCACCACCAACGGCCGTACTATGGTCACTCTTAGTGTTTTTTAGCAGCCAATCTTCGGTTGGATGCTGAAACACATGATGGGTAAATCTCGCTTTTTTTTTTCTCTTGGTTTTGGATTATTGAGTGACATATGGAGTATAGTCGCTGTATAGAAAGCACTACCAGTAACCATACTACGGTCGATTTCTAAACACGTGGCAGGGAAAATCCTGCATTTTTCCATGTGGTTTTGGATTATTCCATGACCAATGGAATTTGGTCGCCATATAGGAGGCACCACCAGCAACCATAATATGGTCTTTGTTAGTATTTCAACCAACCTTCTGTCCGTCTCTGAAATATATGACGGGATAAATCTTGCATTTCTATTGCGTGGTTTTGGGTTTCCCAACGACCACGGGAAATTGGCCACTTTATAAGAGGCACCACCAACAACCATTGTGTGGTCAATGTTGTGATGTTTCAGAAACCAAGCTCCATTGGGTCGCTGCAACACATGGAGGGTTAAATCCCACATTTTTCTCATGGTTTTGGGTTTTCCAACGACCATGGGAATTTGGTCATTGTATGGGAGGCACCAACAGTAACCATTGTATTCAGTTGCTAGAGACGGACCCAGTGGAACAATGTATGTGGATGCTGATTTTGTTGAGCATGCTTTAAGTAAAGTAAAATGTGTACAATCTAGCAATAGCAATGGACCTTCTGTAAAAGCATTTGGTAAAGATTCTATTTTGGGGTGTGTTACAGCTCATTTTGGTTAATTTAAAATCATTATATTTTTCGAGAATCTGAGGTAATTCTGTAGAGTAGTACTTAGATTCATTGGAAGAGGTGGAGTTTTATTTTTTATGTTTTGTTGGAGAAATTAATTTTTTTTGTTATTGTTGAAGAAGCCTATTTCATTCCTTGGTGAAATTCGTATCAAAGTGGAGATTGTTGAAATTTGAGTGTGCCCCGAATTCCTTTGTTGAAGTATTTGAAGTATTGAAAAATTCTAATTGAAGTGCATATCAAGAAGAATTCAATTTGGAATGCTATTGGAGTCTTATATCAAGTTCAACTTCTATTTTGGAAGTCGATTAAGAGTTTGAAATTTGGTATTGGACTTGAATAAGAATTTAGATGAAGAAAACAATTTTGGAAAAAAAAAAAAAAAATTGGGCAGATTGCCCGGCGCCGAGGCACGGCTGTTCTGGTCCCTTTTTTCCGCGTTTTCTTTTCCTACTTTGTTTTGGACTCTATTTTTGGACATCTTACTTCATCAACAACTCTACCAAGAGGGTTTGGATGTCCCCTACATGTTCTTTATAAATACTAGGTTCTTCTATACAATTTCATATGTGTGAGAAAATAGATTACTAGAATTATTGGATCCATTATAATTTTCTCTCTTCTCTATTATTCTTGAGTCAATAAAATCTCTTAATTCCTATGTCATATTTTTTGTCTTCTTTATTCTTTTACTTGATTATATACTTCATTATTATTTACCACATATAACTTCAACATCTCAATCTGGTGATTGGTGTCACAACAAGTAGTATCAATCCTAACAGTACTTGTGAGTTCCATGAAACGTGTGGATAAAATAAGTTATTTGACCTATTATAAACAATTTATAAATGATAGCCAAAGAAAGGCAAATTTTTTTAAATCTCGTACGAAAAGTTTCGACTTTATTTATCACATTATGATACCAATGGTGGTATGGGTCGGAATAAATCGATTTTGGGCCCAATTTGACGCCCAAACCAACATAGTCGATTTGGATTAGTTGCAATCCAAATCGAGCCACAAAAATAGAAACAAACTGATTGAGGCCATGTTTTGTAATTGATTTTTTTGGTTTCAATTAGCAACTTTATCTTGGGCCCAAATCAATTAACTATCAAAAATTTCAAGACAAATCCCATTTTCAACAGCAATACAATATATCTGTATAAAATTAAAGTGAAAAACAACAATATAATATAATGATTCTCATCTTCATTCCACGTTAACACACTAGAGAAGTAGAAAGATTGAGATGATGTGAGAGCTACTTGAGAAACGACGATGATAACAGCCCAAAAAGGATAATTGCCAATGAAATCAACATCACAACATAACCCTAAACATCAAAGCTGTTAGATTTTTAGTGTTGGCAATTCTGTAGGCAAAATGACTAATTTGTAATATGTTGTAAAAGTCAAGAACCTAGGGTTCAGCTTGTATAGATTAAGTTATGAATTCTAGGGTTCGAGCATGAAAAGAGGAGAATCACGGCGTTGTATTTCGCTAGCCTATCGTCTAGAGACTGCTAGAGTGACAAAAATAAAATCTCCGTCGTTCGCTTGTCGCCCAGCTCTCGCTCGAGCAAGAGGCCATCGCTTGCCTGTCACCGGGGTTTAGCTTAAGCAATAGATTTATACGAAAAAAAATCATAATTTGCATTTTTAAATAGATTTTTTGGGCATATTCAACCCAATTACTCTCTCCAATAAATATCCAAGTCATTGGATGAAATTCCAAGATGGTTTTCGTTATTTTCATTAACTCATCTTGTTCTTTAAAGATCCAATGACATATTCTTTCATTATGATTTATCATTTTTTCTTGAGATCGTATAACCACCTGTTTGGGAAAAACATCAAATCCATTGATTCCAAAATACCACCTACTTCCTATTGGTCATAGGAAGGTACTTCTCAGTTGGACTTCAGAGGTTTCTAGAGGTTAAGAGAGATTGGAATACAAGCATAGGAAGAGCACAATGCCTTGGAGCAGGTTCTTGGAATTCTACTAGGAAGAGACAATTGAAGAAGATCTTGGAGCTGACCTTAGAGTTAGCAGGAAATAGATTGGGAAGTCTAGTGGAGTTGGTTAGATAGCATCTAATTGTAACTCACTATATGTTGTCTATAGTGAAGGTAATTGGCTTAGTCGTGGAGTTTTTACCTAATTGGGATTTCTCTATCATTATTTTGGTGTTCGTTATTTATTGTCTTCTTTATTACTCCAGTATTCAAACTTATGAAAGTTGACTTGTTTGATTAACCATCTAAAAATAATTAAAAGTGATTTGTTGCTTTTAATTGATTAACTCCACACGTAGGGTCGAAACTAAAAATGAATAATTAATAATCATTCGGTAACTTATTAGCCGGTAATTTGGTAATCCGTAACTTTTAAGTGCTATATAGAGTGATACTCAGGATTTTTCAATTGTTATTAGATCTCAAATCTGTTCCTTTACCTATATTTTCTAGATTAATAGTTCATTATATGTTCCGCCTTATTTTGAAGGTAGTAGTTATGCCTAATTGAAGGTTGGGATGAGAACCTTTTTGAAAATGGCTGAGTGTTAAGAATTGTTGGGTTGTACCTAGTTCTACAGTCAATAATGAAGTAATCCCCACTCCTATTGCTAATTGAACTAGGGAAAACTTAGATGAATGTAACTGGAATAGTAAGGCCTTACATGCTTTATTTATGGCGGTATGCTCGGAAGAGTTTAGGAGAGTGTCTATGTGTGAGGTGGCTAAAGAGGTTTGGAATATTCTACCAACCACACATGAGAGAACTTGGGCTGTTAAGAACTCGAAATTGCAAATGCTGGCCACTAGGTTTGAAGAAATTAGGATGAATGAGAATGAAACTTTTGGTGAGTTTAAAGTTTCATTCGAGCTTAAACGACATACTGAATTCCAGTTTCAACCTAGGTGAGAGAATCCCGGAGCCTAAAATTGTAAGAAAATTACTTAGATCCTAACCTAAAAGGCTTAGGCCTAAAGTCACAGTATAGAAGAGAATAAGGACTTAGATTCAATTAAGATTGAAGAGTTAGTTAGATATCTCCAAACTTATAAGCTGACGTTAGCTAAATCCACAAACGATAAGTCATTGGCTTTAAAAACTGTGAGGAATAGTCATAGAGAGTCATCGGATTCAGATTCTCCTAATGAAGAGGAGTTAGTATACTTTGCTAAAAAATTTCGAAAAGTGTTTCTGAATAAACAAAAACCTCAAGAGAAGAATATAAGTGGTCCAAGTGAGTCTAGAAAGAGTTCTAAATCTGTGAGATGGAATAATTGTTGAGGTTTTGGCCACATTAGGAGTGAGTGCCCTAGCAGTAGGAGAAATTCGGATAAGGCTATGAATGGTATTCTCACTGATGACGAGTCTAACTCGGACAATAAGAGTGAGAAATCTACTCGTGAGGAAAGTGAAAAATATATCGCCTTTACTGCTAGAATTAGAAATAAATCTAATAAGGGGAGTGAGAATATTGAGAATGTAAGTAGTTGTGAGAATTTAGAAGAAGATTCTGATAGTGAGGACAATTCTAATAGTAAATAAGATAGTCATGAGACTTATGCTAGAATCTATGAGGAGAGCATTAAGATTCTAATAAAAAACAAAACCTTGAGTATGAGAGTTACGAAACTTGAGTTATAAAATGTGAAACTCGCAGCGTACATTTAGGAATTTACCTCAACTTTGAGTGAGTTGGAATTCATGAATGAATCTTTACATACTCAAGTTAGGAATCTCTCTTGTGAGCTTGAGAAGACCTCTAGGAGAGCTAATGAGCTGACATTTGAATAGGAAACCTTAGAAATCTAGGTTAAAAATCTTCTGAGCGACCTAAAGCATTCCAAATCTCGACTTCTAGCCTTTTCTAGTGATTCTATAAAGCTAGATAACATTCTAGGAATATGCAAGCTTGCTGATAATAAGGGAGGTCTAGGATATAATACAAATGATCATAATGTTGCTAGTACGTCCAAAATCACATTTGTCTATGGCACTGACCAGTTTAAACATATGCCTAACCTCGAACCTAAAAATAAGGGATATGTGGGACAGAGACCTACTAGATAGCGTAGGACACTAGAAATAGATATCAACGATCACATATCTTTGGTCCTAGATTTATCCGTACTTATTTTCATTATGGTGAGTTAGAACACATAAAGCTTAGATATCGTCATTTCCTGAACAGAAATAGAAACTAAAATTTAAATAGAAATAAGAATCACGATTATGTTGGTCAGATTGACTTCCTTACTAATCAGGTAAGTAAATTGACCAAGTTAATAACACGAATGACTAGGAATATTCTTGTCACTAGGGAAGTTTGGGTGAAGAAAATTGATCTGAATTTTTTTTGAAATAGATCACGATGCTCTTCAAGGTAAGAGCATTTATATACCTAACTGATTATAAAAATTTGGTGCATGCTCGTGTTTTATCATTGTGTGACATTGATTTATGCATACATCATATTTGTTTATTCGTTGTTTTTTGGTAGAAAACTAATGCATATTATTTTTATTTTTATTTTTATTTTTTTGTGCATGGTGCTTTCATGTTTTGAAATAAAAAAAAAATGGAAAACTGAAAAATTAAAATACAAAAAATTGTTTTTACAGCAGAATATGTAATATACTTGAATTTGTTTGTTGTGATCAAGTATGGATTTAATTGATGAGCTGTAACATAGTTTCTATTGTTGGCTTAGGTTATTATGAAGTACTTAGTATAGGTGTCTTCATGTATCATCTGTACTGCACACACTATGATATTGTTAGTGGGACTCTACCACGTGTGTGAGAATTGGAATGACAGTCACATGTTAGTAAGGTGACTTTGAACATGAATTGACCATATTTATTAGACTTAATCTTAAGTTTGTCCCTGTAATTAAAGCTCAATATCTTATGTTCTTTTCAAAGCCTATTTGACTCGAGCAATTAGGCATGAGGGGTTAACCGACCTAAAGTTCGTTACATGGGTCATTTTAGTCGCTCAACGCGCTCAACGAAAAATGACCTACACTTAAGATGTAAAAAAATTTGAGGAGCTTAAAAAATCATTAAAAAAATAATAATAATATATGCAAAAAGTCAGGGGGCGGGAGGAAAAGAAGTTATCCATACAAAATAAACTTTTCTTTATACATCCTAATGTGCTTTCAATGGTTTGACTTTCATAAGTAGAAAAATATACTTATTGAAAATGATGTTTAGTATGTCATTTCTCACAAAATTAAAGTTTGAAGTTCTACTTACAAAGGATTAGTAACACTTTACACACACTGTCACTTATACAATTTACTCCATGCTAACTTAAACTGAGTATGTGGAAAGGTTTAGTGTACATTAATTATACTTATGCATGCTAACAACTGTATTTTTGAGTGGTTAAATGTTAAAGTTTTTTATCCCTTTGTTATTTGTGATAAAAAGGATGAGAGTGGAGAGTGAAGTAAAATTTTTGAATTTTGATTTATGGGGAGATTTTGATTTCATTGCATTCCATACCATAATGCTTGGCTGGTTGAGTTTTTGATTTTTTGTGATGCTAATGTTTTGTTGGTGTTTGGATTAACATTAGTGTTACGTCTCAATCTAGCTAGTTTTGGTATCATGTGTTTAATTGCTATATTTCCTGTGTTATGTGCTTTTAGATATTTGAATTGTGGATTTTAGGAAAAAGGAACTTATTGTGCATTTTTGTCATGTAATACTAAAGGGAGAGTTTGTTAGGTTTTTAGTGTTGAAAATTCTGTAGACAAAATGACTAATTTGTAATCTATTATAAAATTCAAGGACCTAGGGTTCAACTTGTATAAATTAGGTTATGAGTTCTAGGGTTCGAGCATGAAAAGAGGAGAATCATGATGTCGCATTGTTGCTAGCCTATCGTCTGGACACTGCTCGATCTACAAAAATAGAATCCATGTCCCTCGCCTAATTTACGTTTTTAAACAGATTTTTTTGGCTCATTCAATCCAATTACCCTTTCTTATAAATATCCAAGCCATTGGACGAAATTCCAAGGTGGTTTTCATTATTTTCATTGCCTCTTCTTATTCTATAAAGATCCAAAAGCATATTCTTTCATTATTTTCATTGCCTCATCTTGTCAAAAGAACTATCAAATGTTGATATTTTAGAACTCGAATAAGTGTATAAAATACACTTATCAAATACCCCCAAACTTAAACATTTGTTTGTCCTCAAACAAAATTATAACATAAATAACAATAAACACACAAGCATGCAAAAATATTTGACTAGACAATCTAGTTTTTTATCTTAGTATTTGAAATTACAGTACTAAATCTATAAACTGTTTCAAAGTCACAATTCCAAACCAATATTGACACTTCCAATGCAAAACTGACGTGTGTGTGTGTGAGAGAGAGAGAGAGAGAGAGAGAGAGAGAATTAAATAGACAATCATAAATTTACAAGTTGCTTCAATTCCCGACCCTCTGTGGTCAAAGATATCATTTCACCTCTCCTATGATTCACACACCCCCAAACTTGTTCTTTTTTCACTCTTTTCCTAGTGTGTAATCGAAGGTTGAATTTTTTTCATTACTATCATCATCCTCTCTAGTTTGGGCCGACATCACTAATTGCAAGTCAACACACAAATGAACAAGGATTCTCCAATTATTTGATTACTTCGATCTCCAAGACTCAATTAGGTTAATCATCCTTCATCAGCCTCAAACAAGTGTTTGGAGCTTAACCAAGGCATTTAGTGCTCTTTTTTTAATTTATTTTTTATGCACTTGCTTTTTTCTGATTTTCAAATGTATTTTTTTTNCTAAATGACCCATGTAACAAGTTTTAGGTCGATAACTCCCAAATCAGATAACTTTAGGGTATCAGGTTTTAAACACCCTTACAGGCTTAATAACTCAAGTCAAAAAGGTTTCGAAAAGAATTTTCACATATTTTTTTAAATTTATGCCTCGATCAGTGCAATGCTCCTTATCAAACTCCAATTCAAACATATCAACCTCCAACTTAAGATTTTCGCCCAATTTTATTCCATTAATCTAAGACAATCCACACAAAAATTTTTACACATGGAATCCCTGTCTATATCCGTATCTTCCTACAATAACAAAATCACTCTCAAACTATACTAAATTTGGTCTAAGGATAAGTAATTTAGTATGGTTTGCGTAAAACATATATGCCCAACTATATCAACCTATCAATTATACGAATCAACTCATAACATCACACTGTCCAACTTAATTCCAGTGCAGTATAATATCAATTTTGTAAGATTAAGTCTCAATTAGTCTAGCATGCATTCTATTCACAGTTTATAAATCAACACCAAATCTCAAATTTAATCATATTGTCGGCCAGATTATCTAACTCACACAAGCACATGGTTTAAAACAAGAAAATATTTTTTTTTATTTTTTTTATATATACTAAAGTAAAAGAAACACAAAAACACTCAAAAACATACAAAATGTAAAAACGCAATTTTTTTCCACCCCCAATCTTAAAATCGACAATGTCCTCAATGTCATAAAACATAAATAAGAATATAAGGGGACGGGGAAAAAAGAAAGAAGGTATTCCCCAAATGTTTCTGTTGAAGATATGAGGTACTATGTGTAATGGCTAGACAATCTTCTTCATCATGCTTTCCCCTTGGTTTATGTTGGTTTGAGTATTCTGCGATATCATGTTCCTGCACATAGCAGTCAAATCAAACAATAAAGATCGAATAACTTAGAACATGTATTACTTAGCCCCAAACAACAAAAATAACCAACATTAAATTCAATGGCCTAAGGGGAAACATAATGGGATGGAGATACCCTATAAATTGAAACATGCCAAAGTCTAATGCAAACTAATAATCAATAAATCTATATGCAATGCGGTTCAAAAAGCATAATAAATAAAAGGATTAGAAAATTGGATTGTCTCCCAACAAGCGCTTTTTTTATAGTCTTTAGCTCGAATTTGACAATTGAATCATGGGCACCTAAAGAAGGCTTTAGATGCCTTACCCATTTTCCTTCGTTTAACTTTGATCCACTTTTCATTTAGTCTCCAAACTTCTACCTTGCTCTTTTTGATGTAATATGACTTTTCTATTTTACCCTATTCAATTTCAACTATGTAGACTTCAACTCTTGCATCGGGTTTAATCACAAAATCAATATTTGGACAATCAATAAAGTCGAAAAAATGTAAATTGATTTCATTCTCATTGATTGCCACATCCTCATTTAATTCTGTTGTGATCAATTCGTCATTCTCTTTAATCCAAATAATGACACAAATTGTTAGGTTTTTTCATCCATTAATACTTGCAATGTTGCGATAAATTGATGCCAAAATGCACTAAGTACCCTTATATTTTGATTTAGGTTGAAAATGGATGAAAACGGTGAAGATTTGAGGAAATAAGTGAAAAGGACCAAAGTGGAAGAAAACAACAGTTCAAGGACCAAATTACAATTATTCAAAAGATGGCTCGAAAGGAAAAATAAAGATATAAAGATTGAGAGTGTTCGGCATCAATTGGATAAGGAAAGAAGCCAAAGGGATGAAATATAATCAAAGAACTATCACATATCAACTATCAAGCTGAAAAAGTTTGCACCGATTTTCAGTCTCATACTGAGACCTATATTTGATTTGGAAAAAGATCAAATTTGAAGATGGTATCTAAAGGAAAGTTGTACATCTTTGAGTTATATCTCTAATGCATCTTGAATCACCTCAATCAGACACTAGGAGAGAAATTTATGATAAAACTACTGAAAACTGTCCGGTGAAAAAACTCTAAACCTATGCGGTCGCATAGGGTTATTTCCATGCGGTCACATAGAATCCTTCAGCGACTTTCAGTGGCCAATTCCAGCCTTCTATGCGACTGCATACCTATAACCATGCGGTCGCATAGAATATTTTCTGATGCACGATTTCCAGTTTCCTAATTTACGTCAAACTCTTATGGAAACTTCTTTCTCGACTTTTCCACCCTAAATACACCCCAAAACACCCTAGAACGGCTGATTCTTCATTATTCATCATTCTTTCATCTCTTTTGGGCTTAAGAAACTCATGAAGAACTAAAACCCTTGGTGAAGCTATGAAAGAACTCATTGGATTCGGTGATTTTACATTATTTATTCATGTAATCTGGTCTTTATTTGTTGAATGCTTTTAGAATTTAGACTTTTATCTCATAAATTTATCGTGGAATCGGTTTAACTCTTATTAGATTTTTCATGGATCCAGTCATGCTTTTTCCATTGTTTAATCGAAATATTTGTTGAGTTTCAATTTCATAAACCTATG
>CAIGRB010116335.1:0-12032 GCA_903798255.1 Fraxinus quadrangulata
ATACTGCTTTGGTTTCTTGAAATTCATCGACCACACGATCAGTGTGAACCAATTTAAAATGGTCCCAACATTTAGTCTACTTCTTCTCCTCTCTCTTTCCTCTTGCATCGGGAATGTTTAATGTAGGTTCTTCATCTTGTTCCAAATGAATTGGAACACTAAGATCAACATCATTCAAATCATTTGGGTGACTAACTTCACGAACGTCGAAATCTGAGAAACTTTAGTCCCTATTTGAATGAAATTTCAAATAGGGGCTGAATGAAATTTTTTCATCCGTGTGAAAAATAAAATCAGCCCAGGGCAGAGGGAGTACACTGTATCCTTTATAATTTATAAAGCTTTGAGAAACTTTAGTCCCTATTTGACAGTCATTATCTGAAAATAAAAATAAAAAATTTTGAACAATGAATTTTAGAAGAATGTGTGATTAAAAATTAAGAAATTTTTTAAATTTACGTGAAAAATATTTTATTACGTGAATGTGATTGAAAATGAGTACAATGAAAAAAAAAAGTTTTGAAGTAATGATTGTCAAATGGTGACTTTAATTTCAAAATTATTCAAGTCATCTTTTGTTTAATTCTATTATAATTTGTTTGAAATTAACATTTATAACTTCAATTTTGAAAATCAAAAAGTCAACCCCACTTAGACACCCCATTATCGTGAATTCCACCAAATCTTGAACGGGACACTCCCATAGAGGATCTAGACATTCTATTGTATCACAATCCCCTGCATCACATCCGTCACCAAAAAAAAAAAAAACCTTATTCATGCCCAGATTTGCATATGCCTATAAATATACAGATCTGTCCACATTCTTAACAAAAAGGTGAAAAGGGTCCAGCAAATCTACCAGCGTTGAGAAATCCAGGTGATTATATATATATGCGCGTGCGCGCATGCGTATATTTCAAATGATTTTATTACGTGGGCTTTCATTACCGACATCTAATTTCTAGTCTTATGATTTTGTTGTAGTGCCTCACAATGGCTTTATAATTTTTGGATTTTTTTTTTCGATATTTTGCCTATGTGATGTAAATTTCTTGTTAAGACGTTCGTAATTGCATTCTATTTTTGGCACATTTGCAGAGAATTTGAAAGATGCCAAATTTTCATAAGCATAAGTAGTATATTCTAGTTATGGTAATTCGTGATCACATTTGTGAATGTAATTGTGTCTGTTATGGTCAGTTTTTTTAGTGATTATTTGACAGAGACATTTTATTATTTATAGAGAAAATAGAAGATACGTGGTTAATATATTTGCAAGTAGCTGACGTATCTTATTCTAATAATTTTACTTCTTTAAAGAAATGAATAAAAGAAGTTTGATCCAGCTGACCAAAGTTGCACTTGATATCATGGAATTGAGGCACTGTTGGTGACGCTGAAAAATGAGTTACCTATGTATATATGACAATTATGTCTTATTTTCAATAAATTTTAAGACTACTACTTGAATTTTATTATATTATTCTGTTCGATCTATGGTAACATCCAAGGAAAGATTTAATGAACAAATGCTTTGCAGTAGGCCAGGCCTACGTCTCCTTTTAATCTGTTATACAAATATCATGTTGGTCTTTTTAATGAAAGCTTATTTTGCTTTTGTAAATGAAAGCTTCTTTAGATGTATGCAAGATATACACCAAGTAGTTTAATTGTCTTTCCATTAATTTATTCTGAATTAGTGTTATCTTTACTTCTTGTCTTGCACTCTCTTTTCTTATACTATCCAATCTAGAATGGCTATCCAATCATCTTAATTTTATTATTTTTGTTACATTCATCTCTTGCACATTTTATACTTTATCCCCTATTTGATGCCCATTAAAAAAAGTCTTTTTTGGGGAAAATGAGTTTTGGAATAGTAATCTTTTTGGAGAATGTGTAGTTAAAAATGAGTTTTAGAAAAAAAGAGTTTTTTGGAGAATGGTAGACAAACATGGGCTTAATAATCAAACAGTCAGTAACATAAGCATATCTGACTTAATAACTTATCTATAAAATTTATTTTACTCAATCCAATCACATTAAGTCTTACCACTTTTACCATTTCATCAATTTGCTCTAGTCTTGAGTATTAATCTTCATCAAGTCATTCTTTGTTGATAAAAAAATAATCAAAACTCCAATATAAAAAACAATCTTTTATGGTGACAATACGATTCCATGTGGTTACTCCACTGCCACCACTATGACTTAGGACATTCCATCCATTATGTCTCAGTTCTATACTCAAATCTCATAGACCTTTAAAGTACACCCATATCTGTTCTCAATCACTCTCTTCCATAAATTAAAGATTTACTTGACTCTATTTATGCAGAATTTGTTTGCTTAGAATTGAATTGAATACAATTGATGGTACTTATCTTGTTAAATTCAAAAAATGCACATTGTTCCTTCAATTCTATTTCAAACTCAAATTTCTAGTTATGGTCTAAAGGAAATAAAATGAGCGGTGACTTCAACTGTATGCTAAATTTGTAAAATTCTTACCAACATAGTTTCCATGAAGCAAGAAGTGCTGATTAACTGGCGTCAATCTGACACTACTCGTTTTTTCCCTCTACAGAGAGTTGATTCAATGACTATTCTGTCTTGAAAGTACAACTGAATCATCACATTCCTGCTCATATTCAAATTGATTGATCTTGCTTATTTTTTTCTTGCTGCAGCTGCACAAACATTGCTTCCATCAGTTACTGCACGGAAGTTGTGTAAAAGATTGTTCACTGTATATATGTCTAAGTCCCCAGCAGATAGGTGCCACTAAGGTTTGACGCTGAGTCTCTGTTGCTTTTGGAGTAATAATAAAAACATGAAGGCTGGACATCTTAATAGATTCTTTGGACGGCATTCTTGTACTGTGGCTGCTCTTGTTCTTACCACTATTTTTCTTTGGGCTGGCGAGAAAAACCCAATTTTTATCAGTCTCTTATCATCTGAAGAGCGGTTAAGGATGTATACCCCAGGTATTCACTTGCAATAAATTAATATTGGCACTTTTTTATGGTTCTTATTAGCCTATAGTAGCAGTCAGAAGTAATATAAACTAAACTACGTTAAATGTGATCAACTCACTTAGAAACTGCTGAATTTGCATCTGCCAGATTCTAAAAAAGCACTTAGATGAAATCAGAAGAAATAAGAGAGCTTTTCTTCTTGGTCAATTAGCATATATTATCAACTTTGTGGAATTAAATGAAAACAATGTTTTGGTTAACTATTTGTTGTTTGCCTCTCCACGAAAAGGGTGAAAAAAGTTCTACTACTGGGATTGCTTGATATAGTGATACTGATGGAAATCCTAGTAGTGATATTATATGGAAGAATTTCCAATTTAAATACTAATTTTAGAAAATACAATAGGATTATATTTTAAAGTTTTTATAGTATTTATGTTATTTCTTTAGTTGTTTTCCAACTTATATTAGGTTATTTGAAACCCTGTATGAAGAGGGTTTACGAATTGTAATACCTAGTCTTGATTATTGAATAAACTCTTATTTTCTCCCTCTATTTTCTCTCTCAATTCTCTCCCCCTTCTCTCTTTCTCTACATTTCTTCTCAAGTCTTATTCTTGTTCGTTGTGTTCTACATCACACACTACTTGGTTGTTTGAGGCTATTGGCAATACTGTGAAGATAAATTTGAACCACAAAATTTCATCATATTTTGTTTAGCATCAAGCTCAATCGTGAATTCCCCCGCTCAGCAAACTTTGACTTGTTCCACCTTGTCGATCTATGTAACTTAATATAGCATTGTGGTGCATGATATACTATTGGGCTCACCTTCCCGACTTTACTCAAATAACTGTGCTGGAACTGTTTAGCATCCGTGAATATAGGTTCTTGATCTAGATGCTCGTATTTTTCTTTATAGAATCAGTTCAAATTGAAAACCTTCTCCGCAAATAAGACTTTTCAGTACCGGAGCTGGATCTCCTTCACTTTGTCCCCTCCATCGAAATAGCTTTCAATCGGGAAAGGTGCGAAGGAAGCTTTAGTCAAAGAAATGGGAGAAGGGCGGCTGGGGAATTTAGCGTGATCGTTAGGAAAAGTCCTCCGCATCTGGTGGTATCGTATAGTTGATCACTTTCATGCAAACGTATTGTGCTCTACTATACACTTTGATCATCACGCAGCCCCCACCGATAATGATTAGCCCATGTTTGGTTCGGATTAAAATCTGATTTAAATTCAAGTCAAAGTCAAACAATTAATATTAACCATATCTTTCGTGGATTCCACAACATTTCAAAAACTTCTATTACAATTTACTAAAAATATAATTTTAATCCCCACCAAACACCCTCTTAATTTTTTATTTGGTTGCCATCTCATCGAGAACGTAGGTCAAATTGGCTTTAACTTAGAGAGATATTTGCATTCTCTTTCCTTTGGAATTACCTTTTGGCATTCTCCATTAAATCGAATCAAGCTTCCTAGTCTTTCATTATCGTACGTTTGCTCATGGTCTCTTCCTCTATTTAACTGATGAATTTTGAGTCTCATCCTCTATTTATCTGAAAATAATTTTGAAAACTTTTTGGTTGAACTCAATTCTTAAGTTAAATTTCGAGGTTTTAAAGTTTGTCTTTTCCATTTCTAGTCTCAGTTTATATTTGAGTTCCCTTCCCTGTGCAACTGTAACAACATTTATTTTATTTTATTTATGTGTTTGGATAATCTTCATAAAGAAAGCATCTGGGCAAATGTTTATATATTTTCAGTAATCAATTGCATAATGGCATTTATTTCAATTTGCTTACGATTAATATATGTTTTGCATCACAGATCTTTCTGTGGCTGATTTTGATTCCTCAGTGTTGGATTCCAAGGAACAGCATACAGAGGAATATTCACATTCACTCGTAATGGAAGATACAGTAGAGGATGCATCTATAAAACATTCCGATAGTGCAGTGAAGGACATTCATGTCCTACCTTCTCCTGAAAGAGTAGATGAAAGTACAATTTTAGATTCCTTTGTTAATAAGCAAGGTAAGCTACTGTCCTCTTAATCTGGTTCACCCTGTCCATCATTAATCATACCAAATTTCATTTGATACAGAATTCTTTGTCGAGGAATCCTTGATTTTATAAATAGGGTTATGGATTTATGGAAAGTAAGAATTTGAGATTGTTAGCGATTGAATTTTCTCTAGGGTTCAGCCCATTTGCCTTCTCTTGGAAGCCAAGATATTTTTTTTGAATGTTTTTTAATGATTTAGAACCCAACGCCGCCTAACTGTTCTTGCGTTCCACAGAAGCTTTTAAAACATTGGAATGATTTCTGGGTTAACAATTGCTAGAGCTGTCAACCTGTAATGGGTGTACAGAAATTTGTTTATTGTTTTCCTTCTCGGTTACTTTGAATGACACTTCAGATTTCTGGAATTTGATTTGCTAGTTGGTTAGTTTCCTTCCCATTTCTTGCTGTTATAATGCATTTTCACTCGCACCGAAACTGGGGAACCCCTTTTATCCAAGGACCTGGACTTGGGGTCACTATTTGCAGTGGCATTATCAAGGACTGTTTAGATGAGAAAATAAAAGTTTCTCATTTCTTTTCCAGGATACAAGGGCCATTTACAACTAATATTTGGAGTACAAAAGTTTAAATGACAATATAATGCTGTGATATTTTTGTTCAAACATGGTCAGTGTTGAGTTAATATTACTGTTGTGATATGTGATGCTCGGACTTTTCGAAATGGCCAGAGTACCCTTGTCGTGTGGGTACGGCTACTTCAACCGGACACGACAATTTATACAGGGGTTTATATCTTCCCGCTATTACACAATTTTCATGATTTTAGTCAAATGAGTTATTACAATTGCTACTGATGCTTTTAGGTTAATCAGGTTGACAAAAAGGCATATTAACAGCGTTGATAGGTTAATAAGGTTGACAAAAAAACCATATTAACGAAATTTGGATTCTTTTTAGCTCTATTCCTGTATTCTACTTTTTAGAAAATAAAAGATTCGACACTTATTCACCTACTCGTACCCGACTTTGAGCATTATAGGTCGTGATATCTAGGATCTGCAATAATCTCTATGAAACTTTTTGAAAGGTTGAGGAACACCTTACGTGTTGAGGAGGATGACATGAAAATCAAATATTCCGATGATTATCTTGAAGATCCTATTAGTAGTGATGATATGAGAGACTTCTAGACTTTTCTAGTTTTAGTTGTAGATAATATCTTTATTGTATTAGTAATTTTAGAACTTGTTATTTTCTATGATTGTTTGGTAAGTTGGACTTTTAAATTATTATTATTATTATTATTATTATTNTGAGTTAGTGTTAGGTTATTTTTGGTGTATGCCTAATAACAATCAACCTGTTTTATCGTCTTTTGACAATGAATTTTTTAGCAAAATTTGAAATGCAACTGATTTGAATTTTATGGTTATAACATCTCTTAAAGTGTTACTTCTACAGGTTGTAATTATGCTAAAGGCAAATGGGTTGTAGACAGCCGGAGACCATTGTATTCCGGATTTGGATGTAAACAATGGCTATCTGATATGTGGGCATGTAGACTAACCCGGAGAACTGATTTTTCTTATGAAGGTTATCGTTGGCAACCAGACAATTGTGAGATGAGAGATTTCGAGGGTTCCAAATTCTTGAAAAGGTATATGTTCTTTGTGCCAATTTTAGTTCTTCCTTTTGTAGGAAAAAATGCTTGTTAGTCCGAAACATATTGTTTAAGTAGCAAATTAAATTGGTTCCCATCCTTTAAAAAGGAGCGAATCAGTGGTCAACATTTCTCTATTTTTACAGAACTAGTGCTAGTGGATAGGATTTCCATCCAAAAGTATTGATATTCCGAATAAATCTCCACACCTGAAACACCAAGCAATAGCAGGCGGTGGGGGCTGATTAGGGGTGTAGCTCAGGTGCTGGCAATGAGGACTGCATGAGCCACTGATAGAGCTTTGGAGGGGGAGTGAAAGTGATGGTGGGGAGGTTGGATTGGTATGGATGGATTTTTCTTTTATTTTCCATTTCTTTTTTCCCTTTTTCTCCTTTTCTTTTTCTTTGTCTTTTCTTTTCATATTTTTAATTTAGAAAAAGGGTATAACTATCCTTTTAGTACAGCAATGATTTCTTAATGTATTTTGGATGAAAACCATCCATTGGGACTAGTTATGCAACAAAAGCAAAAAGGTTTAAACTCGCTCTTTTCGAAGTTGGGGGTGAACTTACTATTCAGTCAATAGATTGGGTCCAATGCTGCAATTTTACCTTTCTTAAGATTTATGGTCTTCTGTACTGGCAATGACATGTGAATCTGCTAATGACTTTTGTTGTCAAAACTGTAGTCAACATTGGATTTCTCATCAATCACTTTCTCTAAACTAATAGTGTCCTTTAAAATCGTCATAAATTGTGGATAAATGTCCTCTCTTTTTTGACTTGCAGAGTCATGAGTTACATTGACGATGACTTAAAACAAATAAAAAAGAGTGAAGAAAAATAGTATACTGGATTAAGTAACTTGTGTTGTTTATTACTGTATTGCTGTAAGCGTTTCTTCCATTCTCGAGGAATTAAAGAATTATGTTTCACTTTAAGCTCTTAAAAATATAACTATATTTCAGAATGCAGGACAAGACTATTGCGTTTATAGGAGATTCACTGGGCAGACAGCAATTCCAATCTCTCCTGTGCATGGTCACTGGTGGCGTGGAAAAACCAGATGTTGAAGATGTTGGATGGAAATATGGCCTTGTTAAACCACGAGGCGCTGTTCGTCCTGATGGATGGGCTTATCGGTTTCCAGACACAAATACTACAATTCTATACTACTGGTCAGCAAGTCTTTGTGGAATACAGCCAATCAATATCACAGATCCAGCCACTGAATTCGCCATGCATTTGGATCGGCCACCAGCTTTTTTGAGTCAATTTCTTGCTCAGTTCCATGTCGTGATTCTTAATACGGGTCATCATTGGAATCGGGGAAAGCTCAGAGCGAACCGCTGGGTTATGCATGCAAACGGAAATCCTGTAACTGACAGGAAGCTAGCAGAAATCGGCAATGCTAAGAACTATACGATCTATAGTATTGCCAGATGGCTCGATTCACAAATTCCATTACATCCAGGGCTAGAGGTTTTTTTCCGAACAATTTCACCCCGTCATTTTTTGAATGGAGATTGGAACACGGGAGGTAGCTGTGACAATACCATTCCACTGTCTAGGGGTAGTGAAGTCTTGTTAGACGAATCAAGTGATCTTGTTATTGAAGGTGCTATCAGGGGCACAAAGGTAAAGATTTTGGATATAACTGCTATTTCTGAACTGAGGGACGAAGGGCATATATCTCGGTACAGCATAAAAGCATCAGACGGTATAAATGATTGCTTGCATTGGTGCCTTCCTGGTATTCCTGATACATGGAACGAGCTGCTTTATTCACAACTATAACACTGTTGTGCCCAAAACGAAGGCATCAAGCCACCAACTGCTATTCTTTTGCTTACGTGGCTTCTATATTTGATTTATTTTTCCCATTCGTAGAAACCTTATCAACTTCTCAGGCAGTTGGGGACAGGGGGCTTATTCCTATAGTAATACTACTGTTACTAAAAATGAGTGCGATATACTTGATGTTAAACTTGATATCAGCTGGAAGATCTAAAATCTGCAGAAAGTGGTCAAAGGTTCAGGACAGAAATAGTTCTATCTATACTGTGAAATAGGTTTTTACTTATTTTTTCAATTTGTTATGAAATAGAAAGTTCTTAGTTGAATTTGTTGTCTGATGGCCATCCTTGACAAGTGGCTTGTACACATCCAAGGCCCCTTCAAGACAGTGGTTATATATTTTTGGCATTTTGGATTTCATATTTGTTTATATGTAGCTAATTTTCGTGTTCAAGTATTCGATTACGTATTTTGCGTACTGATTAGTTGATGTTCTTGTGTTTTGTGATTTTAGAGAGAAGTTGAATATCGAGTTTTGCTTCGTTGGTGATCTTGTGTTTTTCATGCCTCGGATGTGGGAAGCTTTATATGACTCTACTTGGATTAGGTATTTATTATGGTGTCGAGATTATGAGATTGTTGTGCCAATTCAACTCTTGACTAGAATACTAAGTAGCGGTGAAGCATATACTCAAGTATTTCTGAAGAATGAAGGATATTTTGCTTGTCTAATATGGATTTTCAATTCAATAGACTCCATGAAGTCGAATATTTGTGTAGTATTTAGTTAGATAATCTATCGCTACATTGCTTTCAAGGTCTCCCTAATATACATAAAATCCAATGTCACTGCGTACCCAGTGAGTGGCAATGGTCGAATCCATCTCAATATAGACTTCTGTCACTATTTGTTGAAGACATAAATTAAAAACTATTTAAGGGTGCAGTTCTACTCTGGTTCTTAAGAACATCTCCTCCTGTACCCAATCCAAGATTGCTTTTGTAGCATCGATCAGTATACAGTTCAACATCTCCGAATGATGAGAGCTCCTCCTTTTATTTTAAGAATAAACCTACATGTAAAGAATTTCTTCACATAATTTTTTTCAGATGACACTTGACGGTATTTCATTGAAAGTTGAAAAAATAAAGGTCCAATCAGATGTTGTCAACGAAGCACTTATAAAAGTTCTATAAGGAAAAAGCATGCATATATAGTTTTTTCCTTATTGTAATGCATGGCCTCGTTGTCTTCAAGTCATAAAAACCCGAGCAAAAATATAGGTTATAAAGAGGTAACATGTCCTAATCTTGAATAACATAATGATACTCATTCAGTTTTAAAAAAAATCCCATATGCAGTGATTGGGTATTCAAATGAAACACTAGAGAAATTCTGAGCTTTTGTTGCCATTCTTCCACGAAGAAAATGTGAAAAATTGTTTCATTACCAGAATCAGGGCAATGCGAGTGGGGATGGAGCAGCCCCCAAGGATTTTCGGGAGCAGGCGGAGATTAAATTATTTTATAAATACGGATTAAAATTTTAAAAATAAAGATAACATTTGATGCAAGATATTTTGCCATTCCTTATCGAACATGACAAACATTAATATTTTTCTACACACAATGTTATTAGCCTTGTTCACCATCTAAGTTCTAACATGATTCCACATTTCGGATCTATCTTTATCTTCTTTGGTGTTGAAACAGTCACTTTAACAAGACATCTCAACATTCGTAAATATTTATAAGAAGATTTTCTTTATTTCCATAACTCATAAGAGGTCTTTTCCGTTTTCTTTCAGGGGATCTTATTTAAAAGGTATTTTGCTAATAACACAACTTCCCTCCACATGTTCTGAGGTAATTCAGAACTTACTAACATTGCATTTATCATTTTTTTAAGGTACGATTTTTCTGTTCAACAACACCATTTTGTTGCGGAGAATAAGGTGCAGTGGTTTCATGTATGATTCCATGTTGTGCGCAAAATTCAATAAATGGTACTTCATACTCACCACATCGATTACTTCTCAACACCTTAATTTTCTTAGTAAGTTGATTTTAACTTCATTCTTATAAAGAATAAATTTCTATAGTTTCGTCCGAATAAATTTTTCTATAATTTCGTCTTTACTTTTAAGTAGATACACATAATAGTATTTTGTGTTATCATCGACAAAAGTAATTAAACACTTGTCGCCATCTCTTGTTTGTACAAATTTTAAATCATATACGTTGCTGTGAATTAAATCAAATTGTTCTATTTTTCGTTCAACCAATTTAAATGATGACTTTGTCAATTTTGTCTCAACACAAGTTTCGTACTTGTATTTAGAATTAATATGGAATGCGGGTATACAATTCAAGTTAATTAATCTACGCAATGTATCATAATTAACATGCCCTAGTCTACCATACCACAACTTGAAAGACTCAATCAAGTAAGCAGAAGAAATAACTTTTTTAATTTTCGACTTCACACCCATTATTTAGTAATCTTTATCCCTTACAAACAAAGAATTAACTTTATTAATTTTCGACTTCACAACCATTATTTAGTAATCTTTATCCCTTACAAACAAAAGAAAAATTTCTCTTCTTTGCATATAACAAAATTTTATCTTTTGTCTGCATTCATAATTTTCATTTTCTATCAAAATCTTGGCGGTGATACTGTTCTGATCCTAAGTCAGTTCGTCGGAGTAGTATCTGCAGTACTCAGATTTTACTAATTTTTCGTTGTATTTTGGAAAACAGACGATCGAACTAAACCTCAAGCACCTACGGTGAGGGGGCGAATCTATTTTTAAAAAATTGTGTTTATACAGGCCTCAGTTTCAAAGTTCATTGGATTTTTATTTCCTGCAATTTATATTACTTGTTCATTTTTTGTGATTAATAAAATTATTTAATCTGTATTATTTTGGCTAAGATTCGATTAGTTAGCTGTCCAATCGGTATTTGTTTATACGGTATCTGTTCTGTCAGTATATGTTATGTTCATAGGTGTAAGTTAGTTGCACTGTCAATATATGTTATGTTCATACGGTAAGTTAGTTTCACATATGGTATGTGTCCATCCGATATTTCTGTTCATACGGTAAGTTAGTTGTCCATCCAGTATGTGTTCATTCAGAATTTGTTAAGCCAGTATTTATTTACTATTATTTTGTAATATAATTTACGTCCATAATTTAGAATTTAAGACATAATTCACTCTATAGTTGGTAAACTTGATAGAATATACAATGTCAAGGTTTAAGTCAAATGGCACATAAGCCTTCATGATTTTTTCTGTACTCCAAAATAAGATTTATATTATTTTTTTATGTGAATGATTGTTGATATATATAATATATTTTTATTTGAAAGAAATAACTAAATTGGAATAGTTGATCGAGTTGCAAAAGATGTGGAATTTATGTGAAATATCAGAAGTTCAAACCACACTCAACGTGCATGTTTAAAAGTCTATGATTGGGCATTGGGCTTCTTTGATCATATAAATAACTGGGATAACTGCAACTATGGTTCAAGACCTTTTAATTTTTGTA
>CAIGRB010116337.1:2242-20302 GCA_903798255.1 Fraxinus quadrangulata
TTTTTTTTTTTTTTTTTACACACAGAAAAATGGCTGGGGACTGGACCGGGCTACAGCCCCCCTAAATCCATCTTTGCATGCAATTGAACAGCTAATCCTATACTATATAGAGAGAAACACAAGGTATTGACAGTGGAAACTAACTAAAATAGGGTTTAAGATACTCTATGGAATATGTTATAATATCAAAAAATGGTAAGGTGTTCTTTTAAATTTTTAAGATTCTGACAATATGACAGCCAAACAAGTGTTCAATACAAGTAGATGAAAGAGGATACTTGAGATAAAAACCCTTTATTGGCACTGTCACAGTTTTAGTAGTATGTAGTAGCAGATTATGTAATCCTACTTTAATCATTTGGCTGGATTAAGTGCCTACCGAACAATAATAAACCAAGTCCTCAACACTACGGGCACCTGAAACAAGCAAGGAACACATTATGGCCATTCTTTTCACCCTTCCCATTAATTTCAAAACTTCTATAATCCATTTACAAACCAAACATGAATCCGTGTGCATCAGTCTGTTGAAATATAGAAAGACAAACTTATTCCAGCTAGAGTAAGAAAAGCGAATTTAAGGTCATGAGAAAAATTTAACGTGAAGAATAACGACAGTGTAATGAAAGTAGCAGCAACCTATAAGAAACATATCAAGTACCTTTTTCGTAAAAGCATATTTCCTTCCTCTCCTAACAAAACTTGTTCTAGGCACCTCCTATTATGCAATTTTGTATTCATCCATTCTATTTCCACTATGGTTCTGACTAGCATCTCCCCTCCACTTTCCCTAGGTTACCCAACATTGTTCTCTGTATTTCCTTACAGCATTCACTTCATTGCTGCTTCCATCTGCACATTGCTTCATGTTACTCCTTGAGATGCTTCTGTGCAAACTATAGTGTCTGGAGATACCATTCATTGGTCTGCTAACAACATTTCATGATCCTCCATGAGGAGTTTGAGTTAACATTTTAAGGGACGATTCATCATGGTCGGATGATGGTTGTTATTCCAAGTTGTGTAAATGAAGACAATGGTGATAATGATAGTAATGGAAGGTGCTGAATTTGGACCTCATGGTGCGAGCTTGTGGAGCTAAGTCTATTGTAACTTGCATGTCTTAGGCATAACTAGACCGACTTGCTGTTGTGTGGGGCCTCGAATGTCCTTTTCAAAAAATCTGTAAAGAGAAGAAGAGTGTGAGCAGACCATTAATATTGATGTCTCGGACTTGTATTTCATAACTGATGAGGGGTGGATCCCATGTCCTTGTTATAGCTAACCCAAAATTGAAACTCATATAGAAGACGTTGGTTTAATGAGCCTGCCTATCACTAACTCTCCCGTCATAATACCTCCACTATTATCAACTAAAGAAATGCTTACGGTGATCCCATCACGAGTTTTTAACACTTAAGGATGCATTTACCTGCAAAGTGAGTGAGAACAAATAAATAGTTAAAAGTGCTATCAATTTAGCATAATAGACTACACTAATCTTAGGATGAAAAAGAAAGATGATCCGGGAAAAAATCATTTGGAAATCACTGTTCTAAGACCTTGAGAAGGAGGATTGCTCAGAATATCCCAAGACAACAGTCAGTGGTCATCTTCAGGGGCGGACCCAGCACCCTGCGAGCCCCGGCGGCCGCCCGTGCTAGATCTGCCAGGANTGTGGCTCAAACACACCATAAATCTAATATAATATTATATTCAATTTTAGTGGTTTTAATGCAATTGTAAGGATTCTAATCTATGCTCTTCCTTTGATTTATAGGAAACCTGACCACTATGTCATTTGATAAATATTGTTCATATATATAATAAAATTATAAATGTTTAGTTATAGCAAAATAATTATTATATTTAATTTTTAATATTTTCTTACGACTGACGGTCAACGGTCGCCCGTGCTCACTCAAAATTTTAAATCCGCCATTGGTCATCATGAATAGTACTCCCAGTGTCCTGAAATCCTCTAAGCTTCTTTAAGCTAAGCTCCAAGTTTGGTTTTTATAATCATCAGTAGCATTATTATTGATGCCTAATATTGTTTACACCTACTCTGGAGCTCAGATACTCCGCTATCAGTTCGAGGACTAGACAACACTGGATTTTCTGAACAGGCATTCTCCAGCGGGATTGGCTTTTCCCTTGTCTAGTTGCTTACTGTTCGAATTGCAATCTTTCCAGGAATTGCCTTCTGTTTTGCACCTATAAGTTTTAGTGGAACTTCAATTGGATTTCAGATTGCAATCCTGAATTTCTAATTACAACTGTCTAAGCCATTGCCATTGGAAACATTATCCACAAACAAAGATACTATGTGTTATTTGATCAAGTAAAGGGAGAAACTGAAAAACAAAGCCAAGAAATATGAACGTTAAATACCAGGCTGTTTTTCTGTGTTCTTCCTTGCTGCAATCATATGCACCCTTTTGTTGCTAGAGATTTCAGCATTAGAGCGGATAACTTGGGGATCAATGCTGTCTAGAAAAATTAGCTACTTGATCCACAGGAGACATAGCTCGAGTGCTTTCAACTTCTACTGCTTGTTTAGTCCAAGAGCTCTGCAAAGTAGGAGTAGAATTATACTTGTTCACACAGATAAATTTTACACCTTTCCTCTTAAAAATTAGATAAAAACAGTTATTGTAATTTATATAGCAGGCTGTTGCTCCTCTATTTCTGTTGTTCACAACATGTGCACAACTGGGTCAGTGGAAAAACAGGTGGGTAAGACAAGGTTAAATGAATGGTCTCCAGAACAGTAAAATTTATATTGTTTCCTAGGATCTTTTGATTTGATGTATGAGAAACCACATTTATTTCTAATACATCAAAATTACATCATTCATTTTTTTATAGAAGTTGCTCAAGTTCAAAATCCATTTCCAAATACATTATGGGCCTGGTGAAACTGGGGACAGAAAGTCAGACTTTTAAAATTCTGTCTAACCAAATTAAATCATTGTACTCTTTCAATGTTGAGATGTCATCTAGAAGTAATCACAAAGGACAACATTGTTTTTCTTACGTAGGAAGCATGCTTGACCACTAAACAGCCTTCTAAGATGTGTGAATGGATCATATCATTAATAACATTTTGTTTTCAAGTTGAAGCCTACCTGAGCAAGTCCGTACAGTATCAACAATCTCTTATCGATGAATGTTTGCTACATGCGAGATATTTTTTGCACAAGAACTGATGGTGTTCGATGCTTGTAAGTCTGTATGAAAAGTCTCTTGTGCAACTTTTTTCTTTATTTTAAACTCAGAATTTGCATAATTTTTTGTTGCCAGCTGTAAATTCTGATTGAAGAAGTATTTGCTATATACTCCCAAGAAATGCAAATGCAATTAATGACTAGATGCTTCAACACCTGAAACCGAAATTTTCTTACCCTCCCATACCCAGGGACATCTGTTAACACTTAACAATAGGGATAGGGATAGAAAAAATCCCATGAGGCCTCACTCCTGACAAGGGAAGTATAGGGATCTTAAAGAGGCATCAGGTCAGGTAGACAATCTGTGCCCTGCTGCGAATCCCACTCTGTTCAAGTTACATACAATAAAAACCAATAATGTATGAAAAAATATATATAATGTAACGCATATAAAATTTTAGAATTTACTTAATAACAATTAACATTCTTAACATAAAATTCATTACACTAGTTGTGTGAAATGCCTATAAAAATAAATTTATCATTAACAAATTAATCTCAAAGTTTCTAATATTAGAATAAAAGCAAATCCAATTAGGTTCTATGTTTGTATAATTGTTTTTATGTCAATGGAAAAATATATGCATTACTGATTTTACTAACAAAGTCATATAGCCTATTTAATCTCTCCTTTTCATTAATAAGAGTTTGAAACAGATTAGTTAGATGATCCATTCTCTATTTGCTATTTCAGACACTATTTCCTAGCAGTTAGTTTAAATTGAACTGTTAAAGGTCCATGAAGATCACAGTTAATTCTTAACAATGTGGAACGAAATTTGTATTATCAAGCATGCAATAAATAAGAACTAGAAAAGAAGGAAAACTGTTGGGTGTAATCGTGCAATTGTAAATTGATGGACATTATGAAAGTAATACTCCATCATATTTATGACAAAAGTGAACTAAGCAAAACACCAAATGACTAAAATACTGGAATACATGAAAAACAAATGAATTGTGGTTTAATAAAACCAAATATGTCAAGAAAAAGAAAGCAGAAAAAAGGAACTTGAACATGCAGCTAGCAGCAACCCTAAGTGGCTTTTGGGAAGTGAAGGACAATTTATTATCAATTTCAAAAACTGAATCTGAAATCCAACATCTATGTCATCCTCTCTACTCTCGTTCTCTTCCTCTCCCATTCCAAACTTCTCATTACATCCCTGTCCAGATTCCAGTACCCGACGCCGTCCACCTCTCATACCTCCTTCTCCCATATGCATCTGAGCTTTAACTTTCCGTATAGCATTGACATCCAGGTCAGTAGTATCCTCAATCCATCCTCCTCCCCCCTCAATCCGTTTCAGGTAAAACATGGCTATGAATCACCAATTTGATCAAGGTTCAATATAGGTCAAATTGGTGATGGAAATGAAAGCAAGTGAACAAACTCTTAGCCTTGAAGAAGGTAATGGTCCTATCAGTGGTGGATTCATGCTGAGAAAGGGAAAGAAATATTATATTCAAGGAGAACTAAAGAGATTAACCCAGAAAGATAAGACACCCTCTCGCAATTCATCCTCTATTTCAAGTGTGTTAAATCCAAGTAAATTTTCTTCAAAAATCAGTATGACCTTTATGTTCTTATTCAGTTTGGTCTCACTGTTCCTATTGTTACTCGAATGGTTGTTCGGTCTTGCACTCAACGTCCTTTATTTAATTATGTAACTTAACAGCGATTGGTTCATCTTGTAAACCTTTTTCCACTAATCTCAATCGCGTTAGTATCCTCAAACAATATAGAAAGCTTTTGAACATTTCAAGCCAAGGGAAGCTATTTTAGAAGAAATGAAAACTTTGCAAAACAAGAATAGGAGGAAACTTATTAACCTACCAAGGGGAAGACAGCAGTGGGAACCAGACCTGTTGCCAAGGGATTTAGTAGGACATTTAAAAAAATTATGAAAAAATTGTTCCAGTTGACAAGATGAACACTGAAAGAGTTCTTTTTCCACGTGTTGGAAATTTGAGTGGCCCACTTCAACAACTTGATGCAACTCTCACCAAGATTCGAAGAGAATATTGGAAAAATACAGTGTGCAAGCTGAGGAAGTCAGTTTAAGGTCTCAACAATCCCTGTGGGTACTTTCTGAATAATGTACAACTTCAGTATAGAAATTTGTGTATATACAGAGGGTAAGGGATCATACAGTGTTCTACAAACATAGAGCTGAGGAAAGACCACTATTCTTATTGTTTATGTGGATGACATTTTCGTAACAGGTTACACTGTTGATGAAGAAAAAGCCTATAAAAAAGCTAGCTTTGGAGATTTGAAATTAAAAATCCAGATAATCTTGGATATTTTCTTGAAATTTAGGGTAGTAGACTAGAGAAAGGGAATTTTTGTCTGAATGGACTATGTTATAGATCAGCTAGAAACTGGTATGCTTTGTTGTAAACGACTAGATATTCCAATAGAAGCTAACCATCAATTTACAACTCCTCAGCGGGAAAAGAAGTTGAGAATGGACTGGAATGGAGCAGATACTAGTTGGCAAACTGAACTGCTTGGCTCATACCAGACTAAACATTGCATTTGTTGTGGGAGTTGTCAGTTAATTGCATGATCCTCATGGAAGCCACCTAGGCAAACTGAGCTACTTCAGGGCAATTTACTGAGGCAATCCGGTAACATGGAGAATAAGCAACAACAGGTTTGTTGCAAGATCTAGTGTTGAAAACAGAATTTAGAGCTATAGCTCAAGGTTATAAAACTGGTCGTATACTTGTGAGCTGTCACTAGAATAGACTAACTCCAAACAAATTTAGAGGATTTAGTGTACAGTCACTGTAAGTTGTGGTATGAATGTCTTGATATCTAGATTTAACTTTATTTATTTTCTTATCATTTTTTTTTTTTTTTATACTCCATATCGCTTATTTTTACACTTTTCTCAGGTGGTCCTAGAAGTGAGTCCAGATGTACCTTTTTCCAACAAGAGGAAATTGGCAAAGATAAGATAAATACATCAAAATATGTTAATTAGTCATATTTCTTCTTTTTTCTCGTTATAATAGGAACCGCTTATATTGGAAGCTTGAAAAGGGATGCCATTTACTATAGTTGACAAAACGAAAAGATGGACAATGAATTGTGCCTTTTTAATATTTTCAGAATATTCTCTAGTATATATTTGGACTTTATGGTATCTTAAGGTTAATAGTTTGCTAATTGTGTGGTGGAGCTTGCTTTCTAATTATGAATTTGTATTATTTGATATCCAGACACGTATTAGAACTTAGCATTTGTACTTGTCTGTATTTAATTTAGTGTTTGTATGCTTTTTTCTTCTACTGCATTTTTTGAATTCTACCAAACTTATCCAAATCGACCCAGCTGAGTTTGAAAGTGGTCAAGTTCGTTTCTACCAAGGTTCAGTTGCGTAACTCAGTCCTAGTGAAGACCACCGAATATCAAGTTCATTTCTTTCTTAAAGGCCAATTGAACTCAAACCTGCTCAATACTATTTGAATAGGACCGACTTAATTATTTTCGGTAGGCTAATTGTGCAGCTCATCCCCAGTTGAGAGTTCTAGACTGGTCCAGCTCATTTCTTTTTTAAGGGCCAAATGCGTAACTTGGCTCCAGTCGAGACTACTCAACTGGGCCGACTTCATTTCTTCAAGGCCAATAAGAATACCTTTTCCCAAAGGCTAATCCCTGTCCCACCTCCTTAGGTTCGGGGAATGGGGCAGGAGTAAGGTTATCTTCCTAGGGATGGGGATGGGAAATGATTTGGACAGCACCACATTCAGCATCGGAAAACAAACAAAAGTAACACCATGAATCATAAACAGAAAATACTCAAGTAAATATAATAAAATGTTGGCACTGTTGTAATCTAAATATCAACACACCTGAAGTACATACAGAAACAGCGACTAACATTTCATATTGCAACCTCCAAACAAAATACAAACAAAAAGAAGCGTACGAAAAGTACTCGACATGAAGTAGGAACCTGTTTATTTCTCTTTCTCAGACCAAGTTCTTCAAAGAAATTTTATGTCTAAAATACTTCAATATTGTCCTACTCGAAGCCAAAATTTAGTTCAAAGCTCAGAATATACTGCCTTTCCTCTTTCCTGCTTTTGTCTTGCATATTCCCCCCAATGTGCTTGAGAACCTTTAATTTGTCTTAGACTCTCTCCACAGACAAGCACTGGCCTCCTGAAGCTAAGCTTCCAGTTTGCACTAAAGACCACAAAGTTCAGTGAACTATCATTAAATTGTGGGGAATTTTATAAATATTATCAGTTTGACTAAACATAAACCAGAGAAACAGAGTTGCAACTGTAGCTTACTTTCTTATTGATTGACTTTATCTACAAGCTGTATAAATTGCAAGAAAAAATCCAGCTTAAACATTGTATCGCTTTATATCATATGTCCCTTCATCCTCTTAAATATTTCCTTCAGTTACTAATGCCTTGCTGGTAATATGGGAAAGCAATTTGAACGCTAAAGTAGAATTTTAAAAAAAATAAAAATAAGACTCTGGACATTGAGAAAATTACTGTTTGTCATTTAGTTTTCTGCTAATAGACCACCCAGTTTAGTGAAACTGGGAAAAACAATTCAAAATTTCCATATAGAGACAAAATGGAAATAATCTACAGCTGAAGTAAATTCTTTAAAAGGCTATTTCTATACTAATCAAAACTGAGATCTTCCTACAATTCAACCAATCTAAATGGTAACAACTCGCACGCAATCAACTGATTCTGCATATATACAAAGACAAATTAGTGAACAGGCAAGTGCATAGCAAGATCATGTAGTTCATCTATAAAAATAAAGATTAAAAAGAAAATTGTACTACCTGTGTACAACTCCCATCATCACTGCCACTGTTGCCTGACTTGTCATGACTTTTTGATTTAGTTCGTGTACCACCTCCACTCCCACTTCCGCTAGACTGAGAGCAATCATAAGTAAATCAATTACAGAAAAGATAAAATATGGGCAAAACATTACATTTAAAGGATCCATCCATTGAACTATTCCTAAATGCTATCAAAACAGTTGTGAGTTCTGACCATTTGCGATTAGTCAAGAAAAATCCTTAAATGCTACATGGATCTTTGCCATCTTCAATCATTTTTCTTAAGAGTTTTCTGTTGAACCGCTTGATTAAAAGCTTTTGTTTGAAAGTGATACATGTATATTATTTAAATATTGTCTTCAACATTATCTTTGTCATCATCAATATCAGTGAGGTGATTCAAGTGGGAAAGGGGACAAAAGGAATCATCCATGACTTTCTTAAATGGTACTGCATTCAACAACAAACAATATCTAACAGTTCAAAGAGGCTGACTCCAATTAGTTCAGAGACAGATTCTGTGAATGTTAATCGGTAAAGAGTAAGCAATTTATCATATGTTCTCACCATCGTTAGATATGCTTGTATATAAATATTTGTTCACTTTCAGTGCAATGCCAAGAAGAAAGTTATAACAACATACGCTGTGGCACCTTCTCCAGCTATGCTGCCAGAGATTCTTCAGCTCATTTTTGCGTATAGGTTTAAGTAGGAAGTCAACTGCACCTCTCGACAAGCACTTAAAGACTAAACCAGTTGAATCATGAGATGACATCACTGAACACAAAACACAACCAGTAGCAGGATTAATGACATTAACATCCATTACATGATGTCCAACAAAATTTATTAGTCTTACACTTATGAAACTGTCAAAAAAGAAGTAAGTACTTACTAATAACAGGAATATTTCTGCGTGCTCTGTGGCTCATAACCTTGCACAGAACACCTGTTCCCGATAAACAAGGCATTATTGCCTCTAATAGGACAAGGTCAATTTGGTTGGTTAAATCTTCTAAAATATTCCATGCTTGCAATCCATTAGCTGCTTCCAGAACTGCATTGACCACTTGAATGTTTTAACATAAAACAAATAAAATAAAATAAAAATAATAACAATAATAATAGAAGTAGACTGGAGAAAAAGACTCGGGATGTTTTCATAAGTTCTGAAGTACCAAAATTTGTTAATCTGGCGAAACTTACATTGGCTTATTAATATTTCTGATTGCATGAATTCATCTACTTACATATGCCACAAAATGTCTACTTATTGAAACACATAAAAACTAAATAATTACTTCCTAAACTTCAACATATAGACATCATTTGAGTAACTTCTGATTATGCAGTACCTGACATTTTACAAGAGAGTGGTTAGTGCATCACATACAACTTCACATAGAGACACCAAGTTAAATGAAGAGGAGATCTGGATCGTCCAATTATTAATGATCACTAATCAACAACAACAAAATTATCACACTGAAGCTAGGCTCACAAAAGGTGTCTACTGTCAGTTTATTACTCCCTTTCACTGCTTTAGAGTAGCAGTATAGCCTTGATATGCATTGATCTTATATGGTCACCATGCGTGCTTCAAGCTCAATTCTAACACAAAATCCTTTCATTAGTCATTATTTCGGAGCCCCAAAGACAACATTAAGAATTTCTATAATAATTTCCTTTTATATTATCGCTGCCAGCATGAACACACTGATAATTGTTTTTATTGAGGAATATTTCCCCTACCAACGTCTATGAGTTAGCTTGAAGTTACCTACCTTCATAATCGCAGTTTCGAAGCAAAGCAGAGATAATGTGCCGTGTAGAATCATCGTTCTCCACCAGCAAGACTCGAATGGATCTCACATGAAGAAACCTCTCCCAAGATGTTACTGTCCCTTGAACCCGCTGCAGCTGCTGGATTTGCAAAATACCTTGACCTTCCAACACATTCGCATCTTCATTGGCTTTATTAACCTTCAATTCATATTCTTCAATTGAACTTTGTCTCTCAGCCAAAGCTCCATCCTCAATGCCCTTGTCCTCATTTGGTGACTTCTTATGTACACCATCATCAATATCCATAGGAATACGCTCTGCCAACCAGATCCAGAAACTATAATGATGAGACGCATGGATCATTATCCAAAATCCTAATCTACCACTAGAAACATCAATAATCCATAAAAAGAAAAAAGAAAATTCAAGATGTTTTACTTCAAAATAAAATTTTCAAACTACAAACAGTTTGCAACCCAAATACATATCACCCATACATTATACTTCAAACTTAAGCATTACCACATGCAGAACGCGTTTTCCACAACAAATCAAGAAACTCAGTAATTCAACAAAAATGTAACCTTTGAAAAATCGGCATACTCGGCAGACATTTAATAATCATATGATGCACAATCCATATAAACAGGGAAAAAAATGCTCCAAGAATTCAGAAAATAGAAAATAAACATAAAATGACGAAAATGATACGATACAGTTCTAGATTAAGAAATTAGCTTTGCAGTGAAGCATTTACCGTCAGAACTCATCGATTTAGGCTGATTCCACAACAATAGTTCACTCTGGAATAAAAATAAAATAAAATAAAAATTGCGTGGATGATATCATGTGAACGTGCCACATCGAAAATAAAATTGCAGTGAACGTGCCACATCGGATGATATCATGTGACGTGGATGAATTGCGTGGACAAATCTAAAGGCAAAACCTCAGGTGCTTTGGGCCAAATCAAAACAGATTCCGTTCCTTAAAACGGGGGAATAGTGATACGTGGCAGATTTTGGAGGATAAATTTTTAAAAAATAAAAATAAATTGACGTCACAATGCCCAAGGTTTCTCCCCCATTTCTCACATATTGATGCTATGCATTCTCGTAATTTTTTCTGATAAATCGATGCTAAAAGTGAGAATTGGGGAGAAACTTTTGAATACCACTTTTACCATTACATATTTATCTATATACTCTCATGGTTTACTAAAAGAAAAAATTAAAAACTGGAAAGGTTGCATTAATATGAGATATTCATTATTTACCATTATTTAAAAAATATTTTAATTGATAAAAATGGAGAAAAAGTAATAGTGCAGAGAGAACATATTGTTTAGATAAAAATGAATATACTTAAGTTTAGATAAAAATGGAATACTAAATGATTCAATTTATTACATCTAAATAAGATACTTATAATTATTATTGCTTTCAAAAATTAAGTCAATTAATTTCCACTAAACACAATTATGGCTAATTATTAGTATACAATTATATATATTTATAATTCATTACGGAATACCAAATGTTAACTGTGGAGTACCAAATGTTTCAATTATTAGTATACATTATTGATTTACCAACTTCTATGAGTATTTCTCGAACGTTCAATGTGGCAAATTCGTACGAGTTGCATAAAGATAATAAACCTTTATATCCAGAATATAACTCAGGGACGAGTTCTTCAGGGTGGAAGGGACTAACGTAGAACATATTGTTGAAGAATTAAATCAAATGGAGAAAAAGTAATAGTGCAGAGAGAATATTCAAATTTTGATTTGGGCTCATAATAGCATTCCGAAAATAGGACGACCACAAGAGTAACACTCATCACTATGCCGTGATGTACGATGAATTTCGGCCATCCGAGTTCATTTAGGACTTGAAAACTATTTTTTAAAATTTCAACACTATTTTTGTCATTTAGTTTGTCTCAAATTCCTTTTTAATTTTAGTTTGTTTAAGTTAGGTTTTCATTAATTTTAGTTATATTAGACTAGGTTTTCATGTAAGCCCTTATAAATAAAGGGTTATTTCATTGCTTTTTTGTTTTTTGTTTTTGTTTTTTGTTTTTTTACCTTTTATTAATAAAATTCGTGAATTTAATTTTTCATAATTTGATGGATTTCAAAATTCGCATTTTTCAAGTTTTCACTTGAATCCCTTGATTTGTGCTGCATTACTTTTGAAGTCGAATCATTTTTGGCCCTTGGTCCTTACTTCAGGCAGCACGGGAGTCATATTTCCTGGTGTGAGGGGTGGGTCCTTAATATTCAAAGATTGAAATGCTTTTGATTGAATTATTAAATTGGTCTTGAATTCTTACGTTAAAGAGGAAGATGGCATCTGATGTGCGGCAATCTACCAATCCAAACATTAGTAGTAGATGGAATTACACCTATTACACATTTTTCATTAATAATTCAAAGTTTTAATACACAACATATATATGTTATGATACTCCGTTTAATAATGTTGATCTTTTAAGATTGAACAACAAGTTTATATATAGTATTAGAGCCAATTAAGCTCAAATGAATATGAAAAAAAAAAAAGATGAAATCTCACATTGAATAACGATTAAATATATATCATATATGAGTTTAAGCTACTTCTTTTTATTGTTTGACTTTCTATAGCATAAGGTACAAAATCTCTATTACTTCTCGAATAATTTGAATTGACATTTATAATAAAAAGTTGGATATAGCAAAGAACATGATTGATTTTATCAAACTTGAAAGTCGATCAATAACAGGTACAGAATGTAAATGTTGTTAGAAAAATATTTGGAGAATACCACAATGGAAACCAAAGAATCAGATAAAGAAGATAATAATATCAAAGAAGACTTGATCACGATTATGATATCGTTGTCCTCAAACGATATTTGCCTCATCTACCAAGCTTTTAAAGATTAAATAGCAAATAGTTTGTAGGATTTCAAGCCTATAAATAAAGATCACCAAAAGCTTAAGTAATTTTTCAAAATTGAACAAGTGAAAAAATGGTAGAGATAGATTATATGAAGAACAATTTATATGGCCAGAAGCAGATTTTGGAGGATAAATTTTTTAAAAATATAAATAAATTGACGTCACAAGGCCCAAGGTTTCTCCCCCAATTCTCACATATTGATGGTATGCATTCTCATAATTTTTTCTGATAAATCGATGCTAAAAGTGAGAATTGGGAAGAAACTTTTGAATACCACTTTTACCATTACATATTTATCTATATACTCTCATGGTTTACAAAAAGAAAAAATTAAAAACTGGAAAGGTTGCAATAATATGTTATATGCATTATTTAGCATTATTTAAAAATTATTTTAATTGATAAAAATGGAGAAAAAGTAATAGTGCAGAGAGAACATATTGTTTAAGAGTTAGATATCTTTCGATTTAAATCTAACTATAGTGTAAATCTCATAAAATATTATCGAAATTTCAAGTAGTTAGAACGCTTTGAACCAGTTATTCTTTGTGACAATACTGATGAAATCACACACACAAGTGTTAAATAATTTTCACAAGTTCCTCTAACATGCTTAGTGCTAATATGGTCTTGAACCTATCCTATTTCTTTGAACTCTTAAAGAGAGAAAACTCCAACTCTCTAATGAGACGGCACCACCTCGAAGTTCACATATGTTAAGTTCTTCTAGTATCTTTGTTACTTTTAGAGATACTTGTACTCCGTACTGAACTTCATTAAGAGTTTATAATTTAACTCTCCAACAGTAACAACCAACACTATTCATCAACGATAGGGTTTAGTAATTTCAATAGTGTTGAGGTCCATCCACTTATCAAATAAATTGTTATTACCCCTTGAACCTTCATATACTTGTTTAGTATATTTCGGTAGGGTTGCTATCATTGGAGAATTTATTTAAGGAGTTTCAACCTCATCCTACTTGATATCAATCTTACTAACCATCTCATGAGAGGTTTAGTAAACGGATCTGCTAAGTTCTCATTAGACTTAACAAATGTAAGAGAAATTATTCCATGCTTGATTAATTTCCTTACATACTCATGTTTTAGACTCATATGTCTAGACTTTTCATTATATACTTTGTTATAAGCTCGAGCAAGAATAGCTTGACTATCACACAAGATAGGTATTGATGAAATATCCTTTATATCAAAAGGTATTTCATATAATAAATCTCTTAGTCACTTAGCCTTTTTTTCAATTTCAGCTAATGCTACAAACTCCGACTTCATTGTTGAGTGAGTAATGCAAGTTTGTTTCTTAGACTTCCAAGAAACTGTACCTCTTCCAATAGTAAATACCCAACCCGAAGTGGACTTATTTTCTCCAGTACTCGATATCCAACTTGTATCAGTATATCCTTCCAAAATTTTAGAGAATCTTGTATATTGTAGCCCAAGGTTTTTGGCTTTCTTCAAATAACCAAGAACCCTACAAATTTCCTTCCAATATTCAGAACTTGGATTACTGGTGAGCCTACTAAGTTTACTCACGGCAAATGCTACATCAGGTCTTATACATTGTGCAGCGTACATAAGACTTTCAATTGCACTTACATATTCTAGTTGAGCTATTGCTCTTCCATCGCTATTTATTAATTTGATACCTAGATCAAATGGGGTAATAGTTTCTTTGATGTTTAAATATTTGAATTTATTTATCACATTTCCAACATAATGTGATTAGCTTAATGTAAAATCCCACACCATCCTTTTTAATTTTGACACCAAGGATAGTATCCACTTATCCAAAATCCTTCATTTTGAACATGGAGGATAGAAATCTCTTCGTTCCTTTGATACCATCTATATTGTTGCTAATAATTAACATATCATCAATATATAGACATATTATAGTGATTATATTATCACTAACTTTAATATATAAACATTTGTCTACCAATTTATGATTAAAATCATTTGACATTACTATGAAGTCAAATTTTTCATGCCATTTTTTAGGGGCTTATTTTAATTTATATAATGATTTGATTAGTTTGCACAACTTATATTCATTTTTCGGTAGAACAAACATTTCTGATTGTTCCATATAGACCTCATATTGAGATCTCCATTTAAGAATGCCATTTTGACATCCATTTGATGAACATATAAATCATATATAGATGCTAGTGCAAATAATATCCTTATCGAGGTTATTCTTGCTACAGGTGCATATGTGTCAAAGTAATATATTTTTTTCTTTTTGACGATACAATTTAGCTACTAATCTATCTTTAAAGGTATTGAGTGTTCTATCAGAATTATATTTCCTTCTAAACACCCATTTACAACCAATGGATTTAGAACTCTTTGGTAAATCAACTATTTCCGAAGTGTTGTTTGAAATAATAGAATTCATCTCGTTATTTATTGCTTCTTTCCAAAATATACAATATCTAGAAGACATGACTTCCTTATAGGTTTTAGGATCACTTTCGACTTGAAGAACAAATGGAATTATTTTTGCAACATCCTTCATATCTCCTTCTACTAGGTAGAATGAAATAAGTTGGAAATTCAATTCATCCGATCCTAGACCCTTCTCTTTTCTAATTCTTTTACTTCTTCGAGGTTCAATTTTAACATCTTTTGTAGATGTATCATTTTGTGATTCTCTAGAAATTGGAATGTCTACATAAGTTTAATTTTAAGAATTTCTTGTTGTCAATACATTCTCAAAAAACTCTACATCCCTAGATTCTATTATAACATTTAATTCTAGGTTTAATAACCTATAAACCTTGCTATTTGAAGAATATCCCACAAAGGCACATTTGATACCTCTAGGACCTAATTTAGTTCTCTTAAGATCTAAATTCTTATAGTAAGCAATGCATCCCCACACTTTAAAATAATTGATATTTGATTTTTTACCTTTCCAAATTTCATATGGAGAAACCTTATTCTTTTTCGAAAGAATCATATTTACTATATGACATGCACTAAGTAAGGTTTCGTCCCATAAATTATATGTTAATCCAGAATTTAACAACATAGCATTTATCATCTCTAAGAATGTCCTATTTTTTCTTTTAGCTAAATCGTTTTGTTCAAATGTTTGTGGCGCAAAACATTGATGTATAATGTCATTTTGTTCACAAAACAAATTGAATTCATTTAAAAATATTCTCCAACTCTATCACTTCTTAATGTTTTAATATTCATTCCTAATTGATTTTCAACATCAATTTTATAAGTCTTAAAAGTACTAAAAGCTTCATATTTATGTTTTAATAAATACACATAGGTATACCTAGAGCAATCATCAATAAACGTTATAAAATATTTATTACCACCTCTAGTAAGCATGCCATTCAACTCACATAAATCAGAATAAATAATTTCAAGTAAGCATGTTGATCTTACTACTCAATGAAATGACTTTTTAATCATATTAGATTTAATACAAGTTTCACATATTTCTAAGNAATATTCATTCCTAATTGATTTTCAACATCAATTTTATAAGTCTTAAAAGTACTAAAAGCTTCATATTTATGTTTTAATAAATACACATAGGTATACCTAGAGCAATCATCAATAAACGTTATAAAATATTTATTACCACCTCTAGTAAGCATGCCATTCAACTCACATAAATCAGAATAAATAATTTCAAGTAAGCATGTTGATCTTACTACACTATGAAATGGCTTTTTTATTATTTTAGATTTAATACAAGTTTCATATTTTTCTAAGTTATTAATGTCACATTGTATCATACAATATTTAATCATTCTTTTCATGGTACTAACTCATATATGAGCTAATCTACTATGCCATAAATTAAAAGAATCAACAACATAAGTAAATGATTTTTTTTATTAAAATTATCTTCCATAGTACATAATTTAACCATTCCATCATTAGAATAGCATTTTCCAACAAAATATCCATTATGGGTTAGTACAAGTTTCCCGAATTCAAATACAGTTTTTATTCCAGGTTTTCTCAACAAAACTCCACTTGCTAAGTTCCTATTCATTTCAGGTACATGAATGACATTGGTTAAAATTATCTTCTTTCCCGAAGTGAAAATGATTTCCACGTTGTCTTTGTCAATCACTTTCGATCTTCCTTCATTTCCCATTTGAATTTCTTGACCATCTTGAATGTCATGATAAGTTTTAAAGAGTGACTTATCATAGCAAACATGGATGGTTGCGCAGGTGTCATACCACAATCACGAAACTTTCACATTGACTGCATTGATTTCGCTCACCGTAGCGACAATTTCATCAATGGAATTCACTTGTCCTTCCCTATTTAGTTGTTTTTTATGCCTACAATCTCTGGTATAGTGTTCCGACTTTCCACAAATGTAGTAAGGTCCCTTAGACTTATTTTTGAACTTCCCTTGATCATTTTTAGGACCAGGAGGCTTTCCCTTCTTCTTATATTTGTTAGGATAATCAACATTATACATGGCATTGGTTTTTGAAGAGTCATCATAAGAGCTTTCGGTCTTATCTTTTGCCCTTTATTCTTCCTCTATGCGAAGATTTTTTTATATTTACTTCAAAGAGAAGTCTTCGAAATTGTGAATAATCTTCTTCCTACAACTTTTCCAAGACCCGAGAAGTTTAGCAATAATTTCTCCCACTTGGAAAGTTTCGGGAAGTCGATCTTCACCGCTTTTAGTTTGTTGACTATAACTTGTAGTTCATATACTTGAGGTAACAACGGAATATTATCTAAAAACTTAAAATCAAAGTATTTAGAAATTAAAAATTTCTTCGTACCTTCTTCTTCGGCCTTATATTTACTCTCAAGTGCATTCCAAATTTCTTTTGCCGAAGTGGTGTTGGTGTAGAGGTCATACAAGCGATCTAATAGCACATTTAGAATGTGGCCACGACATATCAATTCATCATCTTCCCGCTTCTTTCTTTCAGCATGAATTTCATCAGTATCTTCTTCTGTTACATCGGGAATAGGCTCCAACTTTGGATCAAGAAGATAAAAAATCTTTAACGCCGTAAAGAGAAATTTCAGATCGTCTTGCCATCTTGTGAAATTTGCACCATTGAATCTATCCAAGCGTACCAAGTCTTGATTCATATCTTGATAGTAGCAAGTGTAGACATCGTTTCCATCGCAGTAAATTATGGAATATCGTTTGAGAATGTTAGAAAAATATTTGGAGAATACCACAATGGAAACCAAAGAATAAGATGAAGAAGATAATAATATCAAA
>CAIGRB010116337.1:20682-32965 GCA_903798255.1 Fraxinus quadrangulata
TTGATTTTTTCCTCCTTATCCTAAAATGTTACATAGGTCTCTTGGACTATATAAACTCAACCCATTTAGAAAAATATTTGGATAATACCACAATGTAAACCAAAGAATAAGATGAAGAAGATAATAATATCAAAGAAGACTTGATCATGATTATAATATCGTTGTCCTCAAACGATATTTGTCTCCTCTACCAAACTTTTAAAGATTAAATGGCAAATAGTTTATAGGATTTTAAGCCTATAAATGAAGAACACCAAAAGTTTAAGTAATACTTCAAAATTGAACAAGTGAAAAAATGGTAGAAATTGATTATGTGAAGAACAATTTATATAGCCAGAAATTTGGGATGTAATTGAATGATTACAATATGTGGAAAAAAAAAATGAAAACTAACATGTATTTATAGTTTCCAATAGTTCATACACGAATTAGTCCCAACACAAGAAGAAGAGGTACATCACTTCACAATAAAACCACCAGAAAATTCGAAAAAATTCAATCCAACAGTCGATTTTTTCTTCTATGCGACCGCATAGACTTTAACTATGCAGTCGCTAACAATGCAACATCTCAAATCTCTGAATTGGTCTATGCGACCGCAAGCCAAAATGGTCTATGCGGTCGCAGAGGCCAATTATATGGCACAAATATTGGTTTTCCTTCTTCTTTTTCTTTATTCATTCATTCATTCATTCATCCTTCTATCAATGTGAATTGAACAACAAATTCCAACAAATGTGGATCCAATAGATGATGGTGCTCATTATAGTTTCGAGTGCAACTATGTAATTAGGGCAGTACTCCATGGGTTTTGAAATCTCAGTCGTTATGGGTGTTGCAACATCGATCGCGATATAATTATTGGATTGGAAAATGATTGTCTTTTTTAGCATTTTGAAGCACCAAGTTATTGAATCCTTAACCAACCAAATAACAATTGAAGATTCAACCTCGTGATCATGTCTTTGTAAAGTCATGAGTTCAAAACTATACTTAAAAGTTTTTTGACAGTTTTGAGGATGCAGGAGATCTGAATGCAACTAATTTTATTTTCTTCACCTCAATTTCTTCAAAATCTTCCATGAATTTCCTGTGGAAAAAAATAGCTAAATCTAAAAATTGTCATTTAAGGAAAAGTATTATTTAAATTTTTGGTTAAAAATGTATGATCTAAAACTAAATCTTTTACATGAAAAATCTTGTGATCTTCTGTTTCGACAATGGCGAATTTCTGCTGCTCATTGAAACAGAGTCTCGGGCCTTAAATCAAGGACAACTCCACCAAGCTTTTTTTTTCTTCCTCATCCATCTTCTATTTAAAAATTTAACGGGATGAACATATTCATTATGCCCCTTTTAAGAAACTTGACCAATGAGATTGAAATCAAAAGTAGAAGACTATTTAGTAGTGAGCAAAAGACAATTTTCTTGTTCATCAGTTAGTTTTATGCAGTCTGAAAATACTTGGATCCTACAATAACCTTTGCATGCTTAGAAGGGAATTTTCTTTCCCCTCTCGATTTCCATGTTACACAACATCACCCCTATTAGCTCTAAGACCGACTTGGCAGGTCCATTTAATTTTTATATATCTTTCTTATCGCTATTTACGAGAAGTAAAGAAGCCAAGAGTAATGTTTATAGCACTACATCGATGGGTCATAACTGTGCTATCAATAATTGGCAAGTGGAATCCATCTTTATTATGATACATGAACTTAGCGTGACACGCTAGGCCAAATTAATTCTTTCAATAACTATTGAAAACTTGTAGAATATTTAAGTTATCAGATGCTTTTTGCTACTACATCTCAAGATATTGAAGAGAGAAAAAGAGCCCAAACCGTATTATCAAAATGTTATAGAGAATATATGAAACTATTTGATATGAGAAATCACCCTAGAGAATGTTATTAGCTGCTTAAACAAACAATTACAAAAATGGATAGTTGCTACAAATGAGGAAACTGTTTAGAAACCACTGAATGACATCAAGCTGTGTGAATCTTTAGTGGAAAAGTGTCTGATGATGGAATGATATTGTCACTAGTATTTTTCCATGTGTAGTCATCATCCGAAATCAATATTGATTTGGACGTGTGCTGTTGTACGCCCTGATATTTAGTTTCCGAAGTAGTCGAGAGTGTTTGAGACATTCTAACACTCTCCAACTCCATGGCTACTTCTTTCATAGTTGGCCTTTTCTTTCCATTCAAATTTAAGCACCTTTGCGCAACTTTGGCCACCGTAATAAGCTCTTCTTTGTTGCCTTGCAGTAAAACTTGGGTGTCAAGAATTGTTTCAAGATTTTTTCCTTCCATGCATAACAAAAACCTTGTTGCTAAACTTCTTTGTTCAACCATTCTATCAAAAGATATTGGTCTTTGTCCAGTCAAGAGCTCGATAAGAACAACACCAAAACTGTAAACATCACTCTTTTCCGTAAACTGGTTGGATTGAAAGTACTCTGGATCCAAGTATCCCATTGTCCCTTTTACTAAGGTAGTTTGGTGAGTTCGATCCGCTGCAATTGACATTGAAGATCCAAAGTCGGCAAATTTTGCTACATATTTTTCATCAAGAAGTATGTTGGATGACTTAATGTCTCTGTGATAGATGGGAATAGAAGTTGCACAATGAAGATACGCAAGTGCTTCTGCGACTTCCACAGCAATTTTCAAACGTCGATGCCATGAAAATGGGAATTCATTGCTTTCATCATGTATATGATCGAAAAGAGTTCCATTGGAAATGAATTCATAAACTAGTAAAGGAACTTCTGTTTCTAGACAACATCCTAATAGCCTAACAACATTCTTATGAATGATTTTTGAAAGCATGACAACCTCGTTAATGAATTGTCCCACTTGGTTTTCATCTATTAAGATTGATTTCTTTATTGCTACGATTTTTCCGTCAGATAACATACCTTTATACACAGTGCCTTGACCTCCTTTACCAAGTATTCGACTTTCATTGAAGCGATCGGTTGCTCTCTCTAGTTCTTTAGAAGTGAAGAGTCGTGTTTTTTCTAGTATAACATCATCACTTGATATTTGTTGTTGTAGCAAGAGTCCACCATTTCGTTTGAAGAACTTTTGTTTCTGCTTCTTATTTTTTGTTTTCTTGTGAAACTTGTACAACCAAAAGCAATTTGATAATAGAAGTAGTAATCCTATTCCTGAGCCCAAGCCAACTCCTGAAAAGTGTTAACACATGCAAAGTAATTCAAGACAAGAACATCACATCTAATTTGGACTTTAATCAAGTATAGTTTTTGCCAAGTAGGAATATTGATCATTTTTGCTTGTTTGATATTGAGTTAACAATGCAGTAATATTAAGAATTTTAAGGACAGGCTTGATGACGTTTCTTTTTATAGAATAGCGAAACTGTTTTATAGAATAACTTCGCTATTCTATAAAAGGTTATTTTAAATATACAAAATATTTTTTGAATATTATTTAAACATGTTTAAAAAAAAGCTTCTTAACGTCATAAACAACTTTGTCTTTTCAAAAGTCGTGCAAAATAGGCCATAATACTTAAATTGGGAGTATAGATTTTCTAATGTGAGTTGCTATTCATCGTACAATGATTGATATATTGGATTGTCGAATTCATTAGAGTGTGACAGTCAAGTTAGTATTGAATTTTATCTATTGCTCGAAACTAAGTACTTCTGCATATTAAGCCTTGAGTTTGGTATTACCGTGATTTTAAGAAAAATTGCTTATTTGCAGTGCTCAAGAGGAAAAAAAATTAATTGCCAGAAGAATCAATTAAATGTTTGTTAAACTTTTGTTTCAGAATAACTACATGTTTCAAAATAGTATTTTAACGTTGATAAGTAAAAAAATATTTATTATTGTGCTGAATACAGTAACATATGAACATTAATTATGAAAATATTCTTTTTTCATTATTATTTTCATGAATAGTAAAATCATTAAAATGTGTTGTTCGAAACAGTAAAAGATGTAACCTAATAATTCCTAAATTCAAATTTAAATAATATAATAATGTGTTGTTCGAGACAGTAAAAGATATAACCCAATAATTCCTAAATTCAAATTTAAATAATATAATAAAAATTAAATTAATCAAAGATATATCTAACTAATTTTTGTTCTACTTTTTTTTTAAAAAAAATATTCTACATAGAATTTGGCTCAAAAATATCGTATTGGTTCATTAATGATTTCAAGAATTAAATATTTTGGGAAGATTATTATTTAATTGATTATGGTTTCTTAAATAGTTTAATTTTAAATATTGATTACAAGAAAAAATTTCAACTAGCGAATTTATATATAACAATAAAATAAAATAAAATCTAAGTTGTAATTGAAAATGAGGCAAAATTAAGAAAAATAAATTCTAGTTATCTAATATGCGAAAATTAATTGAAAATTACCTATTCTCACTTTGCGATGAGACACCGGCAGGTCCGGCAATCGTCTACAGCCTGTACCATTTTGTTTGCCATCACCATCATAACCATCGCGGCAATAACACTTATAAGAACCCGAAGTATTGTTGCAAATTCCATCGGAGGAGCACGGATTATTGTTGCATTCATTGATATCTGCCGCCCACCCATCACCATCAGACATCAAAGCAAATAACTGTTAGATTTCTTGTATCGAATTGGATAGCCGAATGCATAAGTCTTTTAATTAAATAATATAAAAATTTTAAAACTAACCTTGGCACCCGAGGTAGGGATTGCCCTCGTATCCTTCCTTGCACGTGCACTCATATCCTCCATTAAAGGAATCCCAGTTATTGCAAAGACTATTCTCTCCACATGGAGTTGTGGTGCAATTCGAATCAGGACCAATTCTCCAATCTAACTCCAATGGTTTATCTATAAACTCTTTATTATTCTTCCGGAATGCTTCTGGATCATTGAGATCGGATAAATTAAAAGTAAAATTAACAATGTCGCCGATCATTCCAATGAAGGCAAAACTACACCGGAGATCTTTTTTCACTTTCCCCCAAGTCTCATGCATGTCGACCAGTCCAACATAGAGATAGACAGATTTGGATATGGAGGTTTGGCAACAACCCACGACGGGGCATTTTCCGACGGAATCACTTGGAAGGGATGGACAGTACGGCAGGCATCCAATACCGCTGTAGTTATGGGTTAGGTTTGAAAACTGGTGTACGAAAGCCAAGTCATCACAACCAACTGTTGTTAGCTGATTTGCATCTGACAAGATATAAGGAGTAGAAGAAAAATCAAGGTACGTAGAATGATTCATTGTACTGTAATTGGCCCATGTGCCATAGCATCTACTTGCTAGCTGTGTCGTCGAGTTCTTAACATAGATTTGGGATTTTGTGATATTTACCACCTCTAAGTAATAGGTTTTTTTGATAAACTCATCAACAAAGGAGAGGTATGGTTTTGGAGGGTTGAAAGAAGTATTGCAGTGGATGTCGAATTTCGAGTTCATAGAACAATTTGGCTCGATACCAAATGGGTATGGAATTTCTACGTTACCACAACTGCTTTGGCAGCCAGGTTTGGTGGTGATGAACGAGTTTGACGGTGGTGCCACTGCCAGCGAAAACAAGAAGAACGTATGGAGCAAAGCATAACGAATAACCATGTTTTTCTTTGCAATATGCATGTTCAAAATGGTTAGGCCAATCTCTTTATATAGCGTGTTAGAAAACAGTTGTAGGCTTGCTATTCAATATATGAAATATATACATCACCTAAATCGTTAAAAAATATTAAGAAACTTATCTATTTATATTTTGTATTCATGTACGTGTTCAATTTATTTATTTTTACTTCATTGTGTTTCAACCAACACATGTGAGAGATATTATTCTAATTCTAAATAATAATAATAATAATAATAATGTAACGTTATACAGTATCTCTTTTCTAGTCAACGAATACACCTTTATAACAACCGTGGGATATGAGTGGGTGTAGTCTGGTTATGTCTATTTTTTCTATTGTTTTACAATGAAAAAATTATGACAATAGTGTGTATTTTTAACAAAAAGAAAAATTTGGGATTGAAACCATTCGATTCGCAAACTAATATAAAAAATCAAACTAAAATTTATCGATTTTCTGTGCAATATCCCAAAACCTACATGTTGCTTATAGGAATCGGTGCAAAATCGATCAATTCGATCCAATTCCAATTCTGTTACGTCAATTGTCGGAAAAAAAAAACCCCACCCTACCATGAGGTCTCCCGACATATTGGTCATCCCATCAAGTCAATGCAATCAATATTCCTAAAGTTTAGTTGGGACAAGAATCCGACTTTCAATAAACAATTACAGACTTGTTAAAGACTTTTCTTTATAAAGGAACTACCTAATTGCATGGAAAAACTTTGGCTTAAATATTTAAGATGTCAATGAACAAAGATATTTAGCACGATTTCTCACTTCCAGTTTCAATTTATTTATTCATGAAATGCATCACAAGTAATTTATTTATAAATAAGTTAAGATGAATCGGAACTAAGACAATTTATCTACTCTCATGTTATATTGAACGGCTTCATCAAAATTAAAAGGGTTCAAAAATAAATATAAATAAATTTGTATTTTTTATTAAACAATTTATAACACATTTGTTACGCAATACTTTATTAATCTGCACGTATACTACACGTCTAACTAGAAATGTTGTGTGACATTTATTCTTGGTCTTCAGACCAAGTCAATCCATTTAATTTCCACAAAGTTGAGCATATAGACAAAAACATCAATATCATTTTGGAAAATTCCCACCTACATGCCAAAGATTTTTTAGGCTGGTGAGATTCTTAATGTCATTTAAAATCTAAGTCATTAGAGGAATCATATTTGTTTATTTTTAATGGAGATTCTAACATGCATCGCATCAAACGTTCATTCAAATTCTTTTATTTTTATTTAACAACACGTGTTTTTGCGTTATTAAATGATCAAAATAGTAGACAATGTCATATTATGACTTGATCATATGAATATATTTTTGTTTTTTTAAATTAGAGTAGATAAAACTCATTTCACGTATTTCTCATCAAATTATCAAAGTGGTACATCGTATCCCACCACTCAATTCAATATATTAAAAAAAAAAAAAAACTTAAGTCAATTTAATTTGTTTCATTTGCCACACCAATAAAAGTAATATTAAAAATTTTCAATTTAGTGCTATTTAAGTCAAAAAAAAAAAATGAAAAGGAGATCACCTCCAGAAAGCCCATTGGGCTTTTTTCTTGCCAGACAGCTACTCAAATGGCCCGGAGATTCGATAGAAGGATTACAACCCAAAAATCATCGTCTCTCCTTCCATTAGCCGTATTACCACATAGCCATATTGGCCGCACCACCACCACCACCACCATTTTCTTGCATAGATAGATACACACGAATGTACATGCCTTGCAGAAACGGAATGTATAGAAATTAATCTCTTTGGATGTGGTGTTCTCAGAAGCCCAATGCAGCCATTTTTCTGATGATGTAAGCCCTTGTGTACACCACGGGCCTTGTAAATACAAAATGCAACTTTGAAATAGTCCAAAAAAATTGATCCACTATTGATTTTAATCGTGCATTTTATAAAATTCACAATTTTCTATCAATTTTTCAATCACACATTTCATTAATTTTTATAAAAAAAATTATCAAATAATCCCTAAATATTAATATGTTTCAATTTTGATTTAAAAATAAAAATAAAATAAAATTATGAGGAACCTATCAATGCGTAGCTGATTCATTCAATGTTATTGATCATATTGGATTTTGTTTTCATTTCTAGCGATATGAATTTTAGCATCGATTTTTTACATTCAAAACAATCGTTCAATTTCTTTTAAAAAATGTTGGTTTGATGAATTGTTGTTCATAACAAGGAAAAAAAATACTAACTAAAACTTTTTACAAAAATCCCTCTTTATCATTGAAATATGCGCAATACAATTAAAGCTATATTGAAAGTATAAAGTATTGCAGGTAACTAGAGAAATATAACTAATATTCTCTTATCACGTCAACAACGAATTTTTTTTATCCTAATCGACAAAATATCAGACTTGCCATTGTATAAAGGTTCACTGTTATAAAATCCTTTTTACTTCTTGAAAATTACTGTAAATGGGTTAAATTCATGTGTGATCATAAGGTTCAATCTTGAAGAGTACTTGATGAGAGTCTGAGTCAATGTTCACATTTCTTTCAGAAGAACATGCATGATTCTAACGAAATGGCAACCAATGTTATCAATCGTTTTTATGTGGCTCAATATGTCGTCTTTTTCAACAAGCTTCATTCCTAGCCTTGCTTCACCTTCATCGTCAGGTCGTCCATGTCTACACTTTAGACGACTAATGTCACTACAGGTACAGTTGATTTGACACATCAAGTTTTGTCCTTACCAAGTCTAAAGGATATGCCTTTGCCGAAGCGCAAATCAGAAGAGAAAAACCTTTTTACATGTGTCCAATGCATTAAGGAAACTTGAAACATATTATTTCACTTTTACTTGAATTAATGAATAGTCTCACTCTTCAACCCCAACGGGTAAATATTACAACTATACTCCTAGAAAAAAATGAAAAAAAAAATAAAAATACTGAGCATACGCACCAGGATTAATGTCTGCGTGAAACTCCACGGTTTTTATTTTTCTTCAGTAGAGAAAATGAAGTGAAGGTATTAAAGCTAAATATATAAAGGCTCTATGTTTTCTGCAAAAATTTTGGCATACAGTGAACCCGCGAAAAGCAATTGATGGGAATTTACACTGCAGCAGACTGCTTATCCTCGTTCTCATCAAGGTTAAGTGCTTCCAATAACTTTGGCCATGACTCCAGGAGACCTCCAGGCAAATTAAATTCCATCAACTTCCCTTGATTACGGTAGAAGTCCTCCACTGGCTGACTCTGAACCCGAAAAAGGAATAGAAGTGCATAAGATTAACCAGAAAGTGGTGATATTTCCCAGATCAATTTTAGATCAAATCCTCCTTCACCCAACTTTTTCTACAGTGAAATCACATTACTTAAAAGAACAAAATGTATTTACCTTTCGTTCCTTGTACATAAGAAAAGCATATAAAGTAATCTTCTATTTTTATACCTCCCTCACCCCTGTCAATCCCATTTGACCAGCAAAGAAAAAGCATGATAAAGAGAGAATAATGCAGTACCTTCTCATAGTATACACTAAGTCTTTCACTAACAATAGCTTCAGTATCATCAGAACGAGTAATGAGCTTTGAAACACACTGTGGAGGTGGAAGAAGTGGATCCATACTAATATCTGGATTTCCATTTTCTCCCTTGACGTTGATATTTGCCACGTTAAAATTCTTCCCACATTGGCTGCAGATCCTTCGTCCAAGGCATTTCTCAACCAGTACCTTTTCTGGAAGCTTGAGATTTACCACCAGGTCAACGTCTGTTACGTCATCCAATATTTCCTGCAGGTAGAAATAAAGAACTATTGAAAAATGTGCATAAACTTCATGCAACGGAGAAATGCAATGGCCTCCCATTTTCTATTGACAAGTGCATGTTTGGTGGTTAAATAGCAAATTTTGAAATGAACATGAAGTGTGAAAGAAAAAGGAAGCCAAATCATATTAGCATAATACCAGTGAACGTCAAGAAATTACCATTGCTCAAAGCATGGAATACAAAACAACTATTAATCGAATGAAGTGCTTGGAGCCCTATGAAACAGGATCATAGTCTGACAACCATGAGCAAAGTCATTAACTGTTAACTACCTATCACCTCCGACCAACAAGAAATTAAAAAAAAAAGGCATATACCTTTTAACATTCTCAAATAAAATCCTATAAGTCATTGACATCTTGTATATTCCTTATTTCTAGCTTTTCATCTCTTCTCTCAAATCTGTGAACCAGAGAATACTCAATGTATTAAGAAGTTCAATAAAGCAGGAGCTCAACCAAGCCCGATATGTGTATTGGAAGTTTATCATTAGCACGATCAAAATATGTTCTAAGGATCAGCAGCAATTCTTTTCTGAAGACAGACCTTCTTATAGAAAGCTTAATGTCTAGCATATCATAAGCTTCATGACCTACCTTTAGGAACCTTAGAAGAGTACAGTTTTGAGAAAAGATATATACATGGAGAAAATACTTACTGCTTGCCTAACTGTTCGGGGAAATCCATCTAGTATAAATCCTGATTCACCATTAGCTTCTCCTGTCTCGAGCCTCTTTGACAATAAGCTTATAATTATCTCATCAGATACCAATTTCCCTTGGTTCACGATCTCTGTAAGCTGCAAAAGAGAACCAAGAGAGAAGAATCAACAACATACGACACCAAGTTTATTATAATAAATGGACCACAAAATGCATCCTGAGCAGTACACATTTGTCAATGTAACTAACCATTAGGGACTATTACAACACAGAATCAAGACACAATTACATAAATATACAAGTACACGAAGAAAGAGGCTTGTATAATATTGCATATATGATATAACCAGGTGTTACCCGTGTTGTGATCAAACGACCTCTCCACTAAGACATTGTAAATTACTACATTAAAGCACTTAAAAATTACATGAAAAGCTTTTCGAATCTCTAATTCCAATAGATTTCAAATATATAGAAATCATTTCAAACCTGAAAATCATGCATCTATATATCCATTTAAAAAGGAAAAAGAAACCTTAACTTTAATTATAATTTATAAGACAAGCTCCTGATCTAAAAATAAACAAAGAAATATGCCAATTCCCCATTGCAACGTATCCCAAAAGTCATATTTTACATGTAAAGGCAATGTTAATATTTAATCTACATATAGGCACAAACGAGCACACAGGTTAAGAGGCGGCGTACTTGTTTGGAGAGCGGTCCAGAGGCGGAGAGCTCTTCACGGACAAGATCTCCAGTGGCGATGTGGGGGACACCGAGCAGGACGGAGAGGCGGCTGGCGAAGGTACCCTTTCCAACGCCCGGGCATCCCAGGAACACCCACTGGACGTTTTTGTCCTTAGTATCTATCAAGGGAGTGAAGGATTCGGATTTCAAGGGTGTGGCGGACGATGACGCCGCCGTGGATAGAGACCTTCGCATAAAATAATTAGTGAAAGTGGAGGAGGACGAGGATCTGAAAGCTCGGATCACGGCCGCCATGTTTGTGGTGGGGGAAAGGTATTCGCGGCGGCGTTGTAGTGTTATCTAACTTTTCCGGGAAAGATGGGGAGGAACTGTGACGAGGTGATCTTTTAGGCTTTGCGTCTATTAACGTGTAATGGGGATCTTTCACAGATTCCAAAATGGCTGCGAGAATTTAGGGCAACGTTTGGGAGTGTGTTGAAAATCTTGAACAGTAGTTGTCCTACATATCAACGTGGCATTGATTTAGAGGGTCCTTTAAAAGATAGCATGTGCTTCAGCCTAAAGGAGCCTCGGATTGGAGGTCTTCGTTGTGAAGAGCCTCGGCTGAAGGGCATCATCCACTAACATAGTGTCTCGTCTGGAGGTCCTCATTGTGAAGAGCCTCGGCTGAAGAGCATCATCCACCAACATAGTGCCTCGTCTGGAGGGCCTCATAAGCCTCGATTTTGGGCTTGGACAAGGCCCATATGGCCCGTTTACATTTCCTATATATATGTGATTCATTTCATAATTAAGGTACGTTCTCTAACCCTATCATCCTCCCTTCTTGCACTATTATTTTGCTCGTCCAGTGCAAACGATCGTTAGATATTTTTGTCGACCGACGATCTTTGCCTCCTAACGAAGTGTTCAGTGTGCAGGTGATGTCCACGTAAAGGGGATGTTGTGGGAATTCTATTTGGCTCATTTTTTGGAGTCAACAAAAGTCTTAAAAAATCTAACTTCAATTTAAACTAGACCCATTAAGGGTCAAAGCACATCTAAAGATCAGTAGTTGATCGAATCCAACTTGATAAACGAATTGGGTGGACAGTCTCGAGACAACTTAGGCGCTCTTGTTCTTGGCTGCAAAAAATGTAGCCATTCAAGTTTCAAACAGCAGCCTAAATTATTTTTTTAACAAAATAATAAATTAAAAAAAATTGTGAAAATTATGACGACTTCCTGTTTGTATTTAAGAAATTGAGATATGCTATAGTATTTTGAAAAATACCGTTCCTGTGTGATGGTCGTTATAAAGAAAAATTGAGGAAGATCATGTTTTGAATAGTGATTTTTTCGAAAAATGTGTGGTTAAAAAATGTGAAATTCTTTTTGAATTTACATGTAAAATATTTTGTTGTATACACATTA
>CAIGRB010116337.1:37742-53384 GCA_903798255.1 Fraxinus quadrangulata
TGTTTTCATGCTTCCATAATTAATGAGGTCCCCAGAATTTTTAATTTCAAAGATATGTTCCTGTTGGGTTCAAATCACCCAAGAATGCACATAACCCGAATCAACAGTTAAAAAACAAAGAAACTGCAGAAACGAAAAATGCAAGAAATGTTCACTCAGTTCGGCAATACCTAATCTGGGGGGTTCAGAGGTAACTCGAGTCCGTCACTATGCAATGAACCTTCCAAGAGAGAGATTTACAAAAGTTTTCTAACCAAGACTCGAACCCAATCACACAATACTATGGTCATCGATCCACAAATCGGACCTCCCAATCAATCTACAATAATATCAGCAACTTCACAGCCACAAGAATAGATGCAGGTTACCGGTTTAATTGGAGTTCAATTGGAACTCTAATTAAACCTAAACACTAAATTACAATGAACTCCAATTAAACCTAAACACTGAATTACAACTACAATAATACACTCAATTGATTTTCCATCATCTTTAACCAAGTTCTGAATTTTTGAAATGTCTCGAATTTATTTTTTAATGGATAAGTCCATATCTTTCTTGAGTAGTCATCAACTATAGAAAGGAAGTACTTATTGCCTCCAAAGGTGGGGTGACTTTCAGATTCCTATAAAACTGAATGGACATAATCTAAGGGCCTAGAGGTGGTATGTAACCCAGACTCAAAGCTAACCCTATGAGATTTTCCCAACACACATGTTTCACAAAAATCAAGTGGTTCAATCATATCTTTCCCAAGTAGTTTTTGATTACTTAGATACTTTAAACCCTTATTTTCTATATGTCACATTCTGTTGTGCCATAATTTAGATTTGTTTTCAATTATGGTTAAAGATTTTGCTTTTTGAGGAGTAATGGACTCTCCTGTAAGATAGTACAATCTATTTCTTTTAGGTCCATTGAGAATTACCAAAGATTACTTAATCACTTTCAAAGTGTTATTATCAAACTTGAAAGAATGTCTCTCATCTTCAAGAATTCCCAATGAAACGAGATTTCTTTTCAGATTTGGGACATATCTCACATTCTTCAATTGCCTGACAATACCATCGTACATCCTAATGGTAATGTCACCAATACCAAGAACACTCTGAGAGTTATTATCATCCATATACACTTTTTCTGGGTTCAACTTCTTTATAATTATTAAACTAAAACCTAGTTGGACACGTGGAATGTACACCCTGAATCCATGATCCAATCATTATCAACTTTTTCATTTGACACATTCATAATAAGTAGGTTATCTAATTCAGAACCTGCGGTAAAATTATTCAATTCACCATTCTCTTTTAAAATGACCTAATTTTTCACAATGGTAACACTCCTTATTGCTTTTATCGCTTGATTTAGATCTAGTTTTAGATTTGAATCTTCTATTGTTGAAGTTATTATCCTTCTTCTCAGTTCTCCATCTCACAAACATACTCTCCTCTCTTGAACTTGTTTTAGATNGTATTTGATTGCATTCTTTATATCATTAAATGAATCAGGTAAGGAATTAAGAAGAATCACGGCAAGGTCTTCGTCACCAAATTTCTTTCCATTATAAGCTAGGCGCTTAACTAGGATACTAAAGTCGCTCAAATTAGCTTCCAAGTTCTTTCCACTATCCATCTTAAAGCTAAACAATTTCTCTAAGAGGTAGATTTTATTAGGGAATGTCTTAGTTAAGAACAAAGCATCTAAAGTGGTCCACAAGTCCCTAGGAGTAGTATGTTCTTCAACTTGTCTTACAATCATCAGATAGGTGCAAAATAATAGAACTGTATGCTATTTCATTCATGTCTAGAATTTCGTCAGGCTTAGCTTTCAATTCATCAGAAAATATTTTAGGATCATCAAGGGCTTTAGCAACCCTTTGTTAGACCAATATGGCCTTCATTTTCTGCTTCCAAATTGAGTAATCCCCCCTTCCAACGAATTGTGATAATTCGACCTTCGAACCCATCACAGATTCTAAAAAGGAGTGGTTATTACTCGTGGATGTAAGTGATTTTCAATCTGAATATCACTTAAGTTGCAGAAAAAGTTTTGAAATAATTTTAGTGCAATATTTGACAACTAAATAAGACACCATATGAAACAACAACACTATTAAAATATACAGAAACTGAAGTAAGAACAGAATAATCAATAACTGAGCAATAAACAATTGGTATCAAACACTCAGATTGATTAACAAAGAAGATAAACCCTATACGTGCTCCTATTGCGGACAGTTAATTGAATCAGCATACAATTCACAGCATAGACTTAATCGCAGAATAATACTACAGAATTGCAGAATAATACTCAGCATGTAAATTAACTTATGAAAGGACTAAAACACAGTTTTGACAAATTTACAAATTCCTCATGCACTTGGAAGTCAATTACTGAAGGGGTATTTAAATGATCTCACCAAAAATACTGTGTATAGCAGTATTAAATTTCCACTTTCGATCAGGAGTTAGAATTCAATCCAGACCCGGATTCAACACCATCCAACCATCCAAGAACTTCAGACCGGATTAGATCAAAAGTACTGCACATTCAATGCATGGATTAATACGAAAAGAAAGTTGGAAAAATGAATCACAATGCATTACCCACTACCTTAACAGGCTTTGATACCGGTTGTTGGGTTCGAATCACCCAAGAATGCACATAAACCGAATCAACAAATAATAAACAAAGAAACTACAGAAACGAAAAATTCAAGAAATGTTCACCTAGTTCGGCAATACTTAATCGGGGGGGCTCAGAGGTAACTTGAGCCCGTGACTATGCAAAGAACCTTCCAAGAGAGAGATTTACAAATGTTTTCTAACCAAAACTCAGATCCAATCACACAATACTATGGTCATCGATCCACAAATCGGACCTCCCAATCAATCTACAATAATCTCAGCAACTTCACAGCCACAAGAATAGATGCAGGTTACTGGGTTAATTGAAGTTCAATTGGAACTCTAATTAAACCTAAACACTGAATTACAACTACAATAATACACTCAATAACTAGGCTCAGTGCTGATAAATCTATACAAACTGCAGATCTCTCGAAGAAACTACACAAAATCGTCTCTCCAAAGACCAAAAAAGAAGCAGTAAACCAGAGGACGAGAATGATGGTACAGTAGCCCTAAGGGGTTATTTATACCCCAATCCTCGACCTTCGATGCAAATCAACGGTCCAAGAAAAGCCCAACAAACACAAATCCAAGTGACAAAGAATAGACCAATTCCAAGGAGCCAAGTGGACAAAGCCAAGTAAAAAAACGTATTTCCACTAATGAAACCGGGTTTTAAAGGACCACAATTCACAGTTCCATACTAATGAAATCACCATAATACTGTTTACTAAGCTAGTCTTCACAAGATGGCTGGAGTTATGTTTTTGTTGTTTCATGTTTAATTTTAATGGTTTCCCGTGATTTTTAATTTTTTTAAATGTTTCTTTTGTAGCTTATATTTAAATCTGATTGTATTTAGCAACGACTCAGTTTCACCTCCATGATCAAAATTCTCATTACATAGGTCATAGTTTCACTAGCACCTCCCACCAATTTGTTCTTATTGGTACAAAACGCTGGAGTTATCAGAACACTTGTTACGACTCTTAATATGCGCTTTATGTTTGTTTCAGAAGTATATGCAGATCCGAGCTATTCATCATATGAAGCTTTGAGATTTGTCTCTGGTGTTTCCACCACATTTACACCTGGGGTAGGGTAATCCTCTCATTCCTGTATCTATGACTAAAAGCTTGTTTGGGAAGTGTTTGTGAATGGTTTTGTTTATAAATAGATAGAATTGAATGGTGGATAAGTGGGTAGTACTTATGGGTCATGCGAAATGTGTAGATAAAAATTCATTTGACCTTTTTTTAATTGTTTATAAACGATTTATAAACACTTGCCAAACATATGCTAAGATCTTTCCTATGTTTCTGTGTATCCCTGGCCAGACAAGTTCTGCCATTTCTTGAAGATTGCATGTAGGTCTTTCAACTTTCTTCAGGTTTTCTCACTCTTTTTATATTTCAAATATTATACCAGGCAGGTCTGAAAATTATACAAGCATATATGGAAGGATACCGACAAGACTGGGAGCTTTCCTTTGAAAAGGACACCAGAACAAGAGGTGGCTGGTGGGTTTATTTCCTAGTCTGTGTAGTTTCAGTATGATACTCGCTAGTTGTCTGCTTATTTATTTATTGACTGGAAGGATATGTATCTCATATTTTAAATCATGTTCTTGAACTACTGATGGATGATGTGGTCTTACAGTGACCATAAAGCAAGCTTATTTCGATAACTTTAACTAGAGTTTTTAAACGAAGTGACAAATAAGCTTCTCCTGCATTCATTATTTCCCAAAGTTGATGATTTTCAAATCACTTTACTCAAATTTTACTAAAACTGGGAAAGATGAACTTGTACATGAGATAATTTGTAAATTATTCCCTATAAACTGTATGCCTGATGAACACATAATAATCATCAATGCTACTTAAGCTTGTCCACTAGGACCTAAAGAGAACTGCCCAGTAATTGATATTATTTTACTAGATAATTCTTTCATTTCTTTCTCGCTGAACGTATAAAGATAAGGTTAGCATTTCTTTTCTTTGAAAACCTTCCTGCGTGGACTGTTGGGGTACTATCGAGCCTATGATTATTGAATGAAAGTGGGTTCAAGACATTATCATTACGTGTTTGATCTAGCATCTTGTTATGTATATAATAATTACTTGGATTTTGGCGCAAATCTGGGCTAACTTTGTATATGTTCTCAGGCAGCAAGGTGGAGTCATTGTTGCAGGTCCTGGTAAAAATAATGTCTCATATATCCACAAGGTTAGTCTTCATTCTCCCTTGATGTTGGCTTGTATTGCTCAAATATATTAGCCCCCATTTGGCCCCCATTATTTGATGTTATAATATTTGGAATAGTGTTTTTTTAGAGAATGTGTGGTTGAAAAAGAAAGAAAAGTTTTATGTATAATATTATTTTATTGGAGAATGTGTGGTTAAAAGGAAGAGAGAGAAAAATGTATTATAAATTAATGGGGGCCAAACGGGGGCTTAATATCGTTAAATTAACATAAAAAGATGGGCTTGTTTGATATAGATTTTGTGAAAATTGGTTTTTTTTAAAAGAATGTATGGTTAAAAAGTACGGGAAAATTATAGCTCTACTTGCAAAATTATTTTATTGATAGAATGTATAATTGAAAATGAGTTTGACGAAAAAATGGTTTCTAAAATATGTACCAGACAAGCACTTGTTTGGTCTCCATTTTTCCAAAAGCTCATTTTTTCTCAAACTCATCTTCGACTACACATTTTTCCAATAAAATAATTTTGTGCGTGGATCCATATCTTTTCTTTTAAACATACATTGTCCAAAGCAAATCACTTTTCACAAAATCTATTCTTAAAAAATCTCTATCGAACTAAGGCATAGAATTTAAAAAGAAAAAATAGTCTTGTTCAATCAATAACTTCCCTTACGAATGGCCATCCGAGCATTCAGAGAGTGGAATCTTTGTAAATCACTTGTACTATTGGGAAATTGTCTTTATATTTCATCTTACTCTGTGAACTTGTCTGCACTACATAGGACAAAGAAGCAGGGGATGATCCAGATATAGAAGATATCTTGAAGGCGTGTTGCTTGCAAGGCAACTGATGATCTATGTATGTCTTCTCCCCTAAGAAGTTTTTGTTATTGTTACTTCTTACCATTTACATAATAAGGAGAGGACAGATTTTAATATGTACTTTAATGTATAATGTCTGAATAATTTTCTCTGTTCTCCTTTGAGTGTTGGTTCTCATGTAAATCAATAGAAAAGTAATTATAAGTTGTATCGAAGAAGTTAAAACTTAAAAAAGAAAAGGAAGTATGTATAATTCGTTCAGAACCACAATATGTGCTTCCACCTGCCAATGCAAATGTAGATATGCTGTAGTAGAGTTCTCTTATTTGTGTTAACAACTGTTTTAAGAGGAAACATTAGTGAAAACGATCAAGAATTTGTGAAGTGAATATCTTTAATCAGACTCGTTGTGCGTGCATGCAATTTGGAATTTCAATTAGCCCCTGTTTGGTGTAGACCTGTCTCTTTGATCGCATATTATGACTAGAAGCCAAAAGTTCTAAAGCAACAGGAATTCAGATTCGGCGAAAAACAGCAACAGTGATTAGTTAGCAGACTCGGCTTCTAGTTTCTTGAAGCTTGACCAGGCCTTATCCCAATCTGTTGAGTATTTATTACCCATATAGCAACAGCATATTTTAAGTTAATACTGAAGTTTTCTCTTTTAACTAGCAAGAGCAGTGCAAGTAGGTTGATATAGTTCAAAGTTCAGACACAGATTAAATTTTCCCCCCAAAAGCACCAAGAAAATCTCTAGAGATGGTCCAGAAGATATCCTGAAAACTTTCCCCAACAGCTTAGAACACCTATTGAAGAGCACGGCATATAAAAATAATAGATTGATATTGAGTAGAATGTGGGTGACCATATTTAGTGGGTTTATGTTAATAATCCACAATCGAAAAGAACCAAAGAGTAACAACAGAGTAGGATTCCAACTCGAAAATAGAAAATTCCTCTGCTCAAGGAACTTCAAATAATAGGTTGTTTCTGTTTGCGTAGACGTAGATGTAAGAATAAAAACTTTTGTAATGAATTACCTCAGTTTATATCATCATTGTTGTGTTAATTGTCGATTGCTGCAAATCCTTTGTTTACGTCTCCTCGAAAGTCCAACGGTCTTTTTTATCTCAAAATAAGACGACACATCCATCATCTCGCAGGCAAAGACAGGTAATAGATATCTCTAATCATTACGAAGAGGGTCAGATTAAAGGTATGGAACATGTACAAGAATATAGAAGGCAATAACATCTCTGGTGTCACTTCTAGATCCTGCCTTGCAGGTGAAGATCCAAGGAAGTGGAGTTTGTCCAATTTACTTGTCATTAATGGACAGACGGTGTATTAAATGGTTTGTGCATGTTCGTTGAAAAAGTGAAAATGTGTCTTAAATTGCTTGATTTCATAAAAAAACCACGGTGTAGTAAGTCTTGCGTATGGATTGAAAGTTGGATCTAACTCGGAAAATTAGATGCCTGAATGACCACTCAAGTTTCGGTCTTTTCCAAAGCTCATGGAGAGTTTCATCCATCTATTGCCAACACTAAATCAAACATTCAATCAAGACACCAAGACATTTCCTTCAGTAAGATAGTTCTAGCTTAAACTATTGTTACCAACAAGGAGTCAAGTTTCTTAATTGCAACAGTGCGCACAGTGAAATGGAAACAGCATCAATCCAATGCATCAGTTCTAAGTTATGCCCCTATTTGGTTTGGCTAAAAGTTTGATTTTTAATAGATGTTGATAAAAGTTATATGCGTGAAAAGTTGATAAAAGTTATACTCCCATGAAAAATTTATGGTCAAAAATGAGTTAGCGAAAAATGAATGGGCGTACATTTGACGTCATAAATGATGTTAATACTTGAAGGGCAGGCTTGCACTAAGCTTGTCCTCTCCACAACGTGGATTGACTAAGCTTCTCACTCAACTTAAGATAACTTGGCGAATAAAAAATAACTAAATTTCAAGGGGAAAAAAATCCCAATATTATAGTAAATTCAACTACCTCAATAACCCATCAGTTGCTAGAACTTAATTTTTTCCATAATTTTTCCTTCATTTCTCCATATAACCAAGAAATTTCAGCGCATATCATTGAAAAATCTCAAAAGCCCACATGCATGCATCCATATACAAGTATGAATAGTTCAAAATTTTTAGCCCCGTCGCCGTTTTGCTCGGGAGGCGGTGGCGGAGAGTCCCTTTTTGAACAGTACGGTTTGAATGGCGTCTGGTTTCTTGAAGAACATCATGAAACTTGTGAATAAAAGATTCTGATTCCTGATCGAATATCCATTTGGTATATCTATGATTTGTGTTATTTTTTGGAATTGCAGCCACAAATTCGCAAAATTCGTTATCAATGGTTTGCAGCTACAGTACGATCGTTCTGAGGACAATACAGTTTTTCACTATTTTCATAAATGCGGTTTTGTACTGTGGTAGGCAAAGTCGCAAAAGATAGTAAATGAGTTTACATCAGCTGATATATCTTCTCTTTCCATCTGAAAGGGGTCCCCTATTTTTTATTTTTTATTTTTGGGCCTTTTTTCGTTTACTTTACATGAAAATATTATTTATTCCTAACAAAAAACAACTCTTGTCATGTCCGTAAAAGGTAAAAGATCTATAGAGTTTCAATGGATTCTTTAACACAACCACGATTTCTTATGGTATCTTTTTGGAGTGACTGGTGCCACATTAATAAGTGCTAAACACGATAAATAGCACTAAACTCATTTTTGAAGATTAAGTGGTTGTTCTTTTCGTATTTTAGTTTTGTGTTTTGAATTCATTTTGGGTTTTGTGTTTTGAGGGTTCATTTTGAGATTGTTGAAAATGTGTTCTTTTTGTCATTTTGAAAAATTATTTTTAAAATTAAAAAAATCCAAAACTCATTATCTTCCCAACCCCTTCCCCCTCTCTCTCCCGTCTCCCTCCCTCTCTCGTCTTTGTTTTCGTTGCCAATAATCATCACTACCCTCTGTGAAGACCCATCCTCTCTCTCGTCTCTGTTCCAACTCATTCTGGCAACTCTCCACAGAAGAAGCACCGTGACGTTGCCCTTACAGCGGCGTTTTTGGTGTTGATGATGGAAGTGACCAAATCGGCGATGCAGTGCCACGCTTGGAGCGGGTGGTTGGCTGTGGTCGCTCAGTCGTGTGCGACGCTGCAGTCCTTCATCTTTCTGAGGATTTTTATTTTTATTTTTTTGCGTTGGTGGTTTTGCTGCGATTTTTTGTTGGCGGTAGTGTAGTGGTGTTGTGGCGGGGACGACGACAGTCTTGGGTTTTGTTGGCGGTTGTGGGTGGGTTTCCTTTTTGGGTGGTGGGTGAGTTTTGTTGTGGTGGGGGCAACGGCAATGGTGGGTTTCCTTTTTCGTTGGCGGTGGTTCAGTGGTGGTCACAGTAGTGCAGTGGTGGTTGGCAGTGGTGGCATTTTGAAAACGCTAAAAATGTATTTTGAAAATTTTGGTTTGATTTTAATTGAAAACACTCAAAGCGACATTTTTGTCGTTTTCGATTTTCTTTGTAAATTTTAAACTCGTTTTTGGAAATTCGTTTTTGAAAATAAATAAGTAAACGTGTTTTCACTATTTTGAAAAGTCAAAAATAGAAAACGGATTGAAAATAATAAAGAGAACATCCCCTAAGTGTTTTAAGAGCCTTTTTTTTAACTATATGAAGAACATTTTATGTCACATTTTGTGTAACCGCATAACAAAATGTTATCTATAATTTATTATAATGATCAATTTTTGTATATTTTATTCTTTATTCAATGTTAAATTCATATTCACTAACCCACATGATTTGTTATACAAATGTTTCTTCTTAATTGTCTTTGCCATTGAAGTTTAATTCTCATTATTTTCAAAATACATTTTTTCTCTTATTTTCAATCATATTCTTCAATAAAATAATATTACACGTAAATTTAAATTTTTTTCATATTTTTCAACCATACATTTTCCATTAATCTATTAATTTCAAAATGCATTCTTAAGGAAAAAAAAAAGAGTTCAAACAGACTCATGAAAAATTCATAAAGAATGATGAAAAATACACTCCGAAATCGAAATGTTGAAAAATATAATTAGAGTATCTCCAAGAAACTCTCTATTTTTAAAGAGTATATTCTATCATTTGGAGAGTATCTATAAATTTAGAGAGTTAAAATTTTGAAGTACTCCAACGAGCTCTTTATATTTAACACTTAATTTTATTATTCTCAAAAAATATTTATTATTTTTCTTTATCTTTTATTTTAATTAACTTTTCTTTAGATTATTTTATTTTTTTCGTATATTGAAAATTAAAAAATTGTGAATGTATTTAATTATAATGTTAATTTAAAGAGATTTTTTTAAAAAATTATTTTATTGTTTTCCTACATTGAAAATTGAAATACTTTGAATGCATTTAATTATAATGAGTGAGTTTGGCTCTTTAAATTTGGAGTCAAAACACACTTTCTAAATTAAAATGTTAATTTAAAAATTCTCTTGAAATATGATTTTAAATGTCGACTCTTTAAAATAGAGATGATTTCATGTTTAAAGAATCTCTTGGAGATGTTTTTATATTTAGTTAATCATTTATTATAGAAAATTATTGAAAAAATTTAAGTCAATTTTTTTTTTATTTTAATCAAATAGAAACCAATATATCTTAATATTAATAAATAATAGGTTATCTCAAAATTATGTAAAGAAAATAAAATCGTAATTAATTTCTATTATGGAAAAATACATATTTATCATAATTTTAAGATACACTTTCAAATTTAAGAAACTCACCTGGAAAAAAATTAATAACCAAAGGGGATGGAAACTAAAAAGAAAGAACATCACTGGATTTTCCACATTTACTTGTGATGTAGGCAATTTTACAAAATCCCAATTCTCGTTTCATTAAAAGTGAATTAATGATTTTACGGAGTAGAGGTTTTGGGAATGAACCTCTGGGATAATATTTACTTAACTGGCGCAAGAGTTGTGTAAATTATAAGGAAATGATGTTAATACTAGAAGGGCGTGCTTGCACTAACCTCGTCTCTCGACAACATAGCTTGACTAAGCTTCTCACTCATGGCGAATAAAAAATAACTAAATTTCGAAGGAGAAAAAAATCCTAATATTATGCTTGAAGGGTGTGCTTGCCCTAAGCTTGTCTATTCACATGGCTTGACTAAGTTTCTCCCTCATGGCGAATAAAAAATAACTAAATTTCAAGGGAAAAAAATCGCAATATTATAGTAAATTCAACTACCTCAATAACCCATCAATTGCCAGAACTTAATTTTTTCCATAATTTTTCCTTCATTTCTCCATATAACCAAGAAATTTCAGCGCACATCATTGAAAAATCTCAAAAGCCCACATTCATGCATCCATATACGAGTATGAATAGTTCAAATATATAATTATATTTAGTTAATCATTTATTCTAGAAAATCAATAATTTAAGTCAATCTTATTTGATTTTAATCAAATAGAAACCAATATATCTTAATGTTAATCAATAATAAGTTATCTCGAAATTATGTAAAGAAAATAAAATTGTAATTAATTTCTATTATGGAAAAATACGTATTTATCATAGTTTTAAGATACACTTTCAAATTTAAGAAATTCACCAGAAAAAATTGTGAATAAATGAGAAATTATGGTCCAAAGTGGAAGAAAAATGAGAGAAAAAGGCCAAAATCAGCTAATACCGTCGCTCGAGTCTTAGGCTAGTGCCAAGCGAGCAGCAAAACCGTCGCTCGAGCGATAAGCCCGCGCCAAGCCAGTGATAGATATGATTGCGACCCTTCTTGATGGTTGCTGAGTTTTAGAGAATATCCATTAACTCAAAACCTCTCATCTTTTACATAGGATTCCTTGGACGATCATTATGCATCATATATCATTGACAATGAGTCTTGCATAAAAAACTCTTAACAAAAACTCTCCAAAATTATTTTCTTGTAGAGAGAAGAAAATTGTTTTCACTATTGTTTGTGATTTGAAATACTTCTACCACAAGTTGTTTCCGTTGTATCCTGAGATACAAGTGCCGTAATTTGCTAGCACCACTGTGATTTGTTTTAAGGAGAAAATATTTTATCACTTGCATTGAATTTCTTTCATTTTTAATTCTCCTTCATTTCCTTTCGTTTTCCATTCTATATATATTGAGTATAATTACGTTTATATGAATTAAACTTAATCATTAACTTTGTCAATTACAAACAACCCTTTCATTACACAAATCACCAACAGTGTATCTATATTTTGGGTTGGAGTGGGGGGTGGGGGACCCAAAACCTGATTTGATTTGAGATAATGAAACTTGAAAGGTAGGGATTGATTTCTCTCTATTTTCCTAAAGGCCAATTAAGCCCAGTCCAAACCATAAGCCCGTTTCCGAAATGCTTGAAAAAACATCAGCAGTGTCACTCTGAACTTAATAGTCATTTCACAGTCTAACTATATATAGCATTACTCAAACCCTATTTGTCACTCTCTACCCAAAAAACCGTAGCGCCCCCTACCGTAGGAAATTGCAAAACCTTCGCTGCTCTTCGATGGCCGCCGCTGCCGCCCGTCCTCTAGTCACCGTCCAATCCCTGGAAAATGACATGGCCACCGACGGAGGCTCCGCCAACTCCGTACCACTTCCCGATGTGATGAAGGCGGCGATCCGCCCTGACCAGGTGACATTCGTGCACGGCCAAATTTCCAAGAATGCTCGCCAGCCTTACGCCGTGTCCAAGAAGGCTGGACACCAGACCTCCGCCGAGTCATGGGGAACCGGACGCGCTGTATCCCGTATCCCCAGGGTGCCTGGTGGTGGGACCCACCGCGCTGGACAGGGTGCTTTTGGCAACATGTGTCGTGGTGGTCGTATGTTCGCCCCCACCAAGATCTGGCGCCGCTGGCACAGAGCCGTGAACGTCACACAAAAGCGCCACGCAGTTGTTTCCGCTATTGCGGCGTCTGCTGTTCCATCCCTTGTTCTAGCTCGGGGACACCGTATCGAGGAAGTTCCTGAGCTGCCTCTTGTTGTATCGGATTCTGCTGAGGCTATTGAAAAAACAAATGCTGCTATTAAAACTCTTAAGCAAATTGGAGCATACCCTGATGCTGAAAAGGCTAAGGATAGTGTTGCAATCCGCCCTGGAAAGGGTAAAATGCGGAACCGCAGGTACATTTCCAGGAAAGGCCCCCTTGTTGTGTATGGTACGGAGGGAGCAAAGCTAGTGAAGGCCTTCCGTAACATCCCTGGCGTCGAGGTTTCTCATGTTTCGCGTCTCAACCTACTTAAGATCGCACCAGGTGGGCATCTTGGGAGGTTTATTGTCTGGACTAAGTCAGCATTCGAGAAATTGGATGAAATTTACGGGACATTTGACAAGCCATCCGAGAAGAAGAAGGGATATGTGCTGCCTCGGGCCAAGATGGTGAATGCCGACCTGGCTAGGATCATCAACTCCGACGAGGTGCAATCCGTGGTGAAGCCGATCAAGAAGGAGATCAAGAGAGCGCCATTGAAGAAGAACCCGCTGAAGAATCTGAACGTAATGCTGAAGCTTAACCCATATGCCAAGGCTGCAAGGAGGATGGCTCTCTTGGCTGAGGCACAGCGTGTTAAGGCTAAACAAGAGAAGCTAGACAAAAAGAGGAAGCAGATCACTAAGGTATTGTTGAATTTGGTCTGGTTGTTCGTGCCTTTGATCGGTCTATAAATTCTGACTGTCAGTTGTCACACCATAATCTCGTATTTTTATGTTTGTATATTTCTGTATTTTGATATCTTTGCATGTCAAACAATAGTGATTGATGACTCTATCCCTGTATATTTGTCATGGAAATTGTTGTGTTGTTGATGATATTCAGTTTCATAATCAATGATTAATTATGCCATTTATGTCTGTGATTGACTGTTAGTATAATAGGTCAGTAGGATGCGTGTCAAAACTGTTCCTTGATTGGAATTTGGTTTGTGGTTTTATTTAGATGGTTCAAGCTTAGTGGGATTGCTTGCAACAACTGATGCTTGCAGCAATTTGAACGTTTTGCTTTGTTACAATGTATTGAGTTAGTTTTGCCTTTTGACCATACATAATTTATATAGGCAGTGTCCATGTCATGTTAAAGAGTGCTCGACCAGTCATGACCCCTATTGATCGCTGACGTGGATATGACCGAAAATAGTTAATTTGCTCATTCAAGATTTTTTCTTTTCTGGTCTTGCCTGCATGAGATGCCTTTGCTTGAGAGTGGCAATAGTCTGAGACAGAGACATGTATTATGCACTTGTATTTGTAGGCAAACTTCAAATGAGTTGACACTTGAAGGCATTGTTGGAATAGGCAGTTCACCTTTTTGTTATTCCCACAGTGCATCCATTCTTGCCTTGTGTTGCTGTGAATTTTGTGAAGTTTGCTATTGATTTGACAGTAAACATCCGGTGAAAGTTTGTTGTCCTGTTAACATTCTTTATGTATTTGGTCTTAACTTGTCTTTGTTCAAATTTTTTGTTTAAATGATTGTTCCATTTATCATAAAGGAACTTTAAAAGATTTTATTACCTTTGAATTTTCCCCAATTGTTAGTGTAATGTTCGTGTTTAGATATTTTTCATGTCCAGAAGGATTTTTTTTTAATTCCTTTGAATTCTCCCTATTGTTTTCTTTTTCAGGAGGAGGCTTCAGCTATCAAGACTGCGAGCAAGACATGGTATAAGACTATGATCTCAGATAGTGATTACACTGAATTCGAGAACTTCACAAAGTGGTTGGGTGTTTCTCAGTGATTCTTTTTTAAAGTGTATTGAATCAATTTTTTTAATTTGTCTGATTTACAGTTCTTTGCTTTGGATTTTTAAGTCATGAATCATGTGGGAGAGAAATGCATCAATAACTTTCCTAGTTTGATATCCCAGTTTTTTTCTGCCCATTTTTTTGTGTCCAAGTTTCTGGCTAGTTTGAGAAATTATGGTTTAATCATTCACATCACGGATTTTAGTGGACATCAATGGATATTTATTAGGTATTCCACAGGTAAGCGATTCAGTTTTGATCTTTGGTTGCATCATTTCCCCTGGTATTTTTAGCAGTATGCTGAAGTCTTATCGATAATTTTGGTGCCTTCTATTCTTGATTGTTTGCTATGTAAATTTTGTATGCCATGCGTTGTTTCTTGTTGCTATGACTTTTCCTCCATATGCCTCCGTCGTCGTCCTTAAATAAATCTTATCTACAATGTCTACCTTAACACTTGCTTTGGATTTTTGCTAACATCAAAATATGGACACTTATGATTAACGAATAGCTTTAGTGTTTTTTTAATATTGTGTTCAATGCATTGGGCGAGTTATATGTAATTTTCGGCTGTATTATCTGAGGGTCATGCTACACTACCAGAAAGATTTTGTCAGAAGCTTGCCAGATAGTCACAAGGATTTTTAATAATATAAAATTGTTTCTATAAAAGTACTATTTTACCCTTTTCTTCTATATTTGCAAAGTATATCCCTTATCTTTTAATTGTTTAGGTTATATTTTACAATTTTTCCGTTTGGATTGTAAGTTCTAAGGATTAATTCTTAGTTTCTTGGATTTTCTAAATTTCGATACTTTCTTTTTTTTTTTTTGAGTTTTTCAACTTGTTCTAAATATTCTCTATATTTTGATAATTTTTTAAAGATTTCAGGTTGATCTTCTTTAGTTATATATTCTGAAACAATACCTTTTTAAATTTTTTCTTCTATATTTTCGTATTCATTTATGATATCTTCAATCTTTTTATTTCTTTAGAAGTTTTTACATGATCAAATCCTATATTGTGTTTACAAGCATAATTTATATCAAGATATATCTCTTCAAGTTTTTCTTGATCAACATGACGTATATTTTCAGATTTTTCAACTATACTTAATAAAAAAGAAATATCTTTTTTCGTTCAAATATAATTTAAGA